>CAMOHE010049236.1:0-56479 GCA_946598075.1 Artocarpus hirsutus
TAGTATTGCATATGTATACTGTTGTTACCTATACTAAAAGAACATTCACTATTATTCATTCTAGACAGTTGTTGCGGTCGTTTTATCTTTTTTTTTAGCAAATGAACGGTAAATGTCCTTGATTTTCAATTTCTAGGCATATCTGTATATGTTGGCGTCCCGTGAAAATGGTCTTCGAAATGGTTCTTCGGCCCTCAGTTAGCTCTTGCCGTTGATGGGTCACGATCGTCCAAAATAATCAAAGCTTTAAACCCTATGCTTCCGTTTAAGAGTTCAGTTGTAGTCGATGTTTTAAATTTGATAACAATAACATATGAGAGTTTTTTATTATTAGCAATTTTTTAGTTTTTATTGTAGCTGTTGATGGCTTTATATTGTTTACAATTGTCACTTATGGGTTAAAACTAAAGTTTCAAACACTTTACAGATGTTGCTGTCTTGCTGGTTCAGTACATGTGTAATTGTGGACTACTAGATATGGTAATATTCTTCTGGTTTATGTTTGCCAAGTAATGTTAGACATGGTAATAGTAGGCATGCTAAAGTTTATGTTTACCAAGTAGACATGGTGATATTTTTCTAGTGGTAAAAAAGGTATTCTTGGAATATATATACATACATTCGTATATGGCATGAGTTTAAAGAAAGTTTGAATAAAAAATTAAATTTTTATAAGAAAAAATATTGTGGGAAAAAGATTTCAATTGTAAAAGCACAGTATGTCTGTAACAAAATTTGGAAACAAAGGATGCAATAGTCACCCTTCAAGATCCAAGGATGAAAATATTAACATCCGCTGAAATATGGGTACACATATTTTAGTGACAAATGGATAGAAATATCAAAATTGATGAAAATTGGTGTAAAATACGAAAACTCATCTCAAAACACTTTTATTTTAAATGAGAATTTATGAAACTTTAAAATTATCAATAATACATAATTTAGATGAAACTCTCATCCAAAATACTAAATCTGTGATAAATATGAAAAGTAAAAAAGTGATTATAATATAATAAATAATAAACACACGATCTCAAACTGAGTAAAATTATTAAAAGTCAATCTAATAAAAATACTTTGCATGCACAATTTCATACAAGAGAAGACAACATCAATATCATAAAGAGCTTTTAGGAGGTTAAAATGTATCTGGAATACCTTCTTGGTTTAGACAATATTGATACTAACATGTCATGCATTTTTTTTGATCCCTACCTACTATCTCTCCATGTTAGCAAGTTTTGACTTAACTCAATGCTACGGAGTAAAATTGTTATAATGTAAGAAACAATAAGAAGTTCTCCTTCAGTCTTATTACCTCACAAATTTAGCTATCTCAATATGTAAAGTTCATCATGATTCAAAAGAGTGCTATGTAAAAAAAAGTAAATAAAAAACATGAATTTTATAACATTAAAAAGCAAATTTTTAAAATACTTTAAAAAAAATAAATGAAGAAGACATGAATTTTATAACATTTGAAAATACATTAGAAAAATAGATACAAAGCATGGATATATTGTAGGTATTTTTGTAAATTTTTTTTAATATTTTGTCATTTAATAGCATAGTTTTTACAAGATACAATATCCCCCGATATTTTTATAGAATTTTCTTGATATCCTACATAAAAAATACAAAACCTCTATTTCCATATTGATATTTTCAAAATACAAAAATTTTCAAAAAAAATCCAAAAAGATCAATTTTTTAACCTGTTTAGATCCACAAAAAACTACAGCCAGCAATTTCAGACACGGCACGATGACACGATACGAAAACGACACGAGATAAATAGGTTTGAATCGCACATTTATTAATTGTGCCATAAATGGGTTGGCACGAATAACACGAAAATAAAAAGGCTGGATTCGTGCTAACGCGCTAAACACGCCTTAACACATTTAATTAAACGGGTCGTAAACGTATTGTCATGGCATGACACGACCTGCCCATTTATAACACATTTAAACTTAAAAATAAAAATATTTAAAATATTTATAGTAGATTAGTATTAATTAGATATTGTGTTTTTGTTAATTTTTTTATTGGCTTTTTTTTAATTTTTTTTGTTTTCTTTTATTTTTTTAATTTTTAGTTAACTGAGTCATTAACGTGTCATATGCGTGTTGTTATCGTGTCAACCCGTCACGATACATTTAATAATTGTGTTAATCGTATCATGCCGTGTTATGCGTGCCATAGGCGTGTCGTGTTCGTGTTTACATTTCTGGCACGTTTATTAATCTTGTCGTATTCGTGTTCAGATTAAACGTGTCGTGCTGTAAACGTGCCAATACGAACACGGCACGAACATGTTTATTGCTACCTCTACAAAAAACACACCAACTAAAGTGACGCTACCAAGTATGAATACAAAGTATTATGAACAATATGTAAAAAAAAAAAGAAAAAAGAGAGAATAAATAAAACATAACATTTATTTAATATGGCGCGCAAATATATATATATATATATTTAAGTGCTATTAAAAACATATGGTTCAATTTTGAACAGTAAGGCTCATTATTATAGAATTTATGTATTTTTTTTCCCTCAAAACAGTACTGATCGAAACCAATGACAAAAAAATTTAAATACAATTAAATTAATTTCTTGCGAGGAAAAGAAAAAAATAAAGGGAAAAAAAAGAATAAGGTAGGCTATCATCATTACAAATTACGATACGTTTAGGGACCTGATAGCAAATTTGTGAGACTCTAGACTCCTCGCTTGTAAACGGCCATTCAGTGACAGTGACTGCGTATTTTGCGGCGTGGCAAGAGAGATACAGATATGGAAGATGGCACTTGAAAGCCTGAGAAGAAAAGCTCTGCTTGATCTCGACGGAAATGGAGGACGGTTAGGGTTAGGGCTTGTGCCTGGCTTGAAGACCGTCGCGTTGCTGGACCTGCCGTACGACTACGGCGCTCTAGAGCCGGCCTCGCGCTGAGATCATGCTCCTCCTGTTGAAAAAATAATAATTTTTCATGTAGGCACACATATGTAATTAAATGTGTTATTTAATGCTATCTTAAGGTAAAGCCTAAATTAAAATGATATAATTAAAATAAAGTTAAAAGGCTTTTGGGTATTAAAATAATGTATGAGTTATTATTATTAATATTATATATGTAGATACCAATTTGTAATTTTTAGATTTTATGATGGACAAAACTAGAAATACACTAAAATAACTAAAGTTATTTATTTTGGTTATGGTCTCCAATTCATACGTATTATTCATTCAGAAAGTTTTTAGACATTCCTACTTCTTTGAAATCTCATCTTCATTGAATGGGGTGTTTGGCAAAGTGGTGGGAACTGCGGTTCCCACCACAAAATCAGTTATGAACAGTAAAAAGCTCTCATATGCTACAGTAACAATAAAAAAAATTGCTACAGTGTAAAGTTCTCATATGCTACAGTAAAAGTGGTTCTCACCACTGGTTCTCACCACCTTCCAAACACCTTAGAAGTCTCAAAATAATACGTATTGGATTAGAAGGCAATAACCTATAGCAATCCAAAATCATGATCAAGGTACGTTTCTGCAATTTAGATAAATTCCTCTCAATGATTTGACATGAACAATTTTGGTAAAATTTTGGTTTAATTCATTCTAACAAATGGCATCAAAGCGATTTCATGTTTAATCATTGAGAAATTTTTCTCAAAAATTTGGCTAAATATTTTACGTTGAAAACAGTTCATGATTATATACCTTTGAATTCGGTATATATATATGTACATGGTTGAATACGGTTTATACATATATATATTTTCGTTTGAATCAAGAAAGAAACTACCCTGTCAATATCAGGCACACATGCCGAGTTATTAATTATATATGGAAGGTTATGAACTGCAAATATGCTAGTGAAGTGTTTGAGAAAGAGTCTCCTTGAGGCAAGTAACATGTTCACAGGCTCAATGGGCTTTGATTCCGAAATGTCCGTGTTTGGTCATCTGTGTATACGGAAGTCCAAGCTGCGAATAAGATCTGCTGTATGTTTGTTGTACTTGTGTTTTTGGCTTCTTTGAGCCTGTTCTTTCGGATTGTCCTCCCTCTTTTTATGTAACCTTACCGTTGAGAGAATCAAATAAGACTTGTATAGTTGGTGATGGTCAACGCTCGATCATGCAGCTCAATTTTGCGGATCCTTTTGGGTGCCTTGGGTGTAGAGATGACAATAATCGTGTTCGTGTTTGCACATTTACAGCACGACACGTTTAGCCCAAACACGAACACGACACGATTAATAAACGTACCAGAAATGTAAACACGAACACGACATGCTTATGATATGCGTAACACGGCACGATTAACATGATTATTAAACGTGCTGTGAAGGGTTGACACAATAACAACACGCATATGACACGTTTATGACCTAATTAACTGAAAATTTTAAAAAAATAAAAAAAAATTAATTTTTTTTTAAAAAGCCAATAAAGAAAATTAACAAAAACATAATATCTAATTAAAACTAACCTACTATAAATATTTTAAGTATTTTTATATTTAAGTTTAAATGTGTTATAAATGTACAGATCATGTAATGCCGTGTCAACATGTTTACGGCCCGTTTAATTAAACGTGTTTAGCGTGTTAGCACGAATCCAGCCCGTTTATTTTCGTGTTATTCGTGTTAACCTATTTATGACACAATTAATAAACGTGCGGTCTAAACCCATTTATCTCGTATCGTGTCATCGTGCATGTCCGAAATTGTCGGCCCTACTTGGGTGGTAAATCATGTGAGGTTTGTGCTGTGGGTACATGGAATAGAAATAAAAGGCAAGCTTACCTTATAATTTTGACTACACTTCACATAGTATAGAAATAATTGGTATTTGCCCTCTTAATATTCTGTTATTTATGTCATTAACCACCTTTTTCGCTTTTCTAATATAAAAAACATCTTTGGTTCTAGTATAAACCATCCAATCTACTACTATTTTTTTAATGGCAATCTATTTGTATTCTTAGTTTATTGTATTTCCATTTCTATTATCGTATTTTTATTCGTTACATCAAACCAAACTTCAACTATGAGCGAAAGAAAAAAAAAAAAAAAAACCAAACTTCAACGAATGCGACGTTGTCTACTTTGAAACATGTGAGTGACATCAACATGGTATAAAAACAAACAACGTAACTTTTGTAATTTTTGCCTTTTCAGTCGCCTACAAGTTTTAGTACAAACGACATGTCGCTTATGTATATGTGACGGATTCTTTTCACCAGTATAAACGACACTTGAATTCTATAATCAAAACGACATATTGTTTTGTTACACAATTATTTTTTCCCCTCAATTTATCTCTCTATTTCTATAAACCATGAAGAATTCTTTGTATCAATACTTATTTTAATTTCATCTCAAGTGCATGAAAAAATAGGCAGAAATTACCTAAGAAAGGCAAAAAAACAAAAGTACCCCCAAATTATTTTCAAGAAATATTTAAATTTTTTAGAAGATTAAAAGCCTCAAAACAAAATATTATTTAAGAAAAACATGAATTTTATGTTTTCAAACGTTGAAAAAATATGCTTTAAAAATTTTCTTTAAGAAAAATATTTTAGGAAACAAATTTAATCAAGTGTGCGTATGTTAATCTTTTCTGTAATTTTTATTTAAATCCGGCCGATAGATAAACTTTAAAAAAGATATTTTTAGTTAAAAGGATAAAGAGTTATAAAAACAAAGAGATAAAATGTAAAAAATAAAATAAAATAAAATTATCCTTTATGACGTATATAATATGTTCATGTAATTATCCTTTTTATTTATAAACAAATTTAAAAAACCGAAACCGGCAGCCCGACCCACAACAAGCCCAACATCCCGTAAAACCCTAGTGGCGAGTGGTCAAGTATATATATTTGCTTCCTCCATTGTTTTGTGTTATCGTCCAGCTGTTCCTGCAACAAAACCCTAGCAAGGCAGCCGAGGAGTTAGCTGCTCCAATCTTAGATCTGAAGAAGCATTTGGGTTAACAAGCCCTAAAATCATTCATCAACATGGTGAATTTTCTCTCTCCTTAATCCGTCTCACGAACTCCATTCTTTTGGTTTCTATCGAATCGCTTTCTGAGCAAAATTCTCCCTGTTCACTTGATTGATTGCAGACTTTCAAGAGAAGGAACGGAGGAAGGAACAAGCATGGTCGTGGACATGTCAAGTTCATCCGCTGTTCTAACTGTGGGAAATGCTGCCCAAAGGTACTTCCTTTTTTATCTGTTTATTTTAGTATTCAATTGTTGATTTTTTTTGTACTCTGTTTGGTTGCCGAGAAACTGCTGGAAAATAGGGGAAAGATCGGTAACATGAGGGAAACCTAGATTTGGGAAGGCTTGAATTGAATTTCTGTTTATTTTTACTAAAATTACCGTAATTATCGGGCTTTCTTGTTGAAATGGGGCTTGAGAATTTTAATTTTATTTTTTATTGATTTAGTACAGCAATTAAATCGGTTGCTGTTATCTAGTGTTTTTTTTTGACCCGTTTGTGGTCTTTTATTTTTAAAGGACAAGGCCATTAAGAGGTTTTTGGTGAGGAACATTGTTGAGCAAGCTGCTGTTAGGGATGTTCAAGAGGCTTGTGTCTATGATGGTAATTTTTTCTCAGAATGGCCTTTAATTTTTCAAATGTATATTCATTTTTGTAATATATATATATATATATTAATTAGTGTTTAAATTGGTGTTTTTGAAGGCTACACCCTTCCTAAGCTGTACGCAAAGATGCAGTACTGTGTGTCTTGTGCTATCCACTCCCATGTTGTGAGGGTTCGTTCCAGGGAAAACAGGAGGATTCGTGAGCCTCCTCAGCGCTTCAGACGCCGGGTATGTGTGATTTTTCTGGGTTGTATTATTTCCTGTCTGTGTAATTTTAGGTGTCTGTGTATTCTTAATTTGTACTGCAAGTGATGTCAATTAAATTTCTGTGTTGTTCTTTGAGTTTGGTACATCTTGAATCGGTGTAGACCTCTGTTGTATGTGGCTGTTTCGTACAAACTCTAATTTACTGTCAAGTAATAGGTAAGATGAGAGGTACTGAACCTGTGTTCAGTAGGCAATTTTTCATTTGGGGGTGCATTGTGTTTTAGGTACAAGTCGTAAATTAACTTGGTATTATGTTTTAAGTCATGAAATTGGGGTTGTTTTTTTCAAGTACTAAAAAGAAGGTGTTTTCCAAAAGTGTCTGTAAAAAGTGGCAATATAGCCATTTAATTGAGTTCGTTGTAAAGTGAATAGGGTTTTGTCGAGGTTCTTACTATTTGGATCCTACCAAATCTGTATGGAAAAAAGTTTATGCAGGAATTTGCTTGGCGGTAACCCTTTTTTTTATAAATTATAAATTCTTGCCGATTTTTCAGTTCAAACTTTAGTTGCATGTGTTGCCTGTTCATTGAATCATAGGTTTGCCTGTGACTGTTTTTAAGAGTATTTCTCAACCCCCACAATTATGTTGATCAAACTTGATAATGGTGTGTGTTTCAGGAGGATTTGGCTAGGCCTGGTGCACCAGGTCAGGGACCACGCGCCGGTGGAGCTCCAGCTGCTGCTCGCCCTTGAAAACAAACTGCACAATAGTGTTCTTTGTTTGTTGACTTTTTGGCTTTCAGCTGTGGGGGCTGCCAAACTTTTGTTTTCAATTTTCTGAATGCATTTAGAGTATGAAGTTTTCTTTTTAGTATCATGTTACCTTGGAATTCTTATTATTGTTTTATGAAGTTATTACAACTTTTTGAACAGTCGCCATTTCTCCATGATAATCTTATTCATCTTTTGAGTAGCATGCTTTTACTGTGTGGGATTGGTTGCAATGTACCTTCACTAAGTTATACTTGCTCCGCAAGCTTGTGGTGGCTGTTGCTGAGCTAATTACAGAATAGTGTAGTGCAAACCTTAGTCTTTTTGTTTGGCAAAATCAGTTTTGTTTGGCAAAATCAGTTTAGTTGTTACATTGTAAACTTCTCATATGTTGTCAAACAAACTTGTTCTACATGGTATAGTTTCATATGCTGTAGTGTTTTTAGCCAAGTGTTCAAACCCATGCTCTTAGACACTCTAGATTAGGGACGTGTTTCAATTGTTCTGCGTCCGTGTTCAAGATAGAGCTTATAGTTGGCTTTTAGCCCTCCGGTGTTGCTCTACTTTTGGTGTTGCTTTTGACCAAACCAAATTCTTGAACAATTTGAGTCCAAATACGTGTGTGGTAATCCAGATACAAATAGATAATCCTTTCCTATGCTTCTTTTATTTTGTTTTAATGGTGAATTCTGTTTCTGGATTTCCTTCTAAAGACCAGCAACTTAGTCCATCGGAATGGCTGAAACTCTTACTAGCGCATCTCTCTTAATCATTCCAAGGGAAATACAGCTTCTCCTTCTAGGTTCCAGTTCAATCAGTTCTTTTTGGCTCAATGAATGTTTTGTAATTCCGAAATTGCACTCAAATAATTAAAAAAAATCTGCCATATATATGTGAGGTTATCTATTTAAACTCATCGAATATATAACTTTAAATTAGATTTAATATACACATTTAATCTAAAAAATTACCCAAAATATAATAGAACTTTAAAATTTTAAAAACACTTTGAACTAGGGTTTTGACCTCAAAGATGTCTATAACACCCTTAAAAATATATTTTGTGTGTGCTTATGTTTTTGACTTTTTTTTTCTTTTCTTTTTTTTTTTTTAGTTTTAGTTTTTTTTCCTCTATTATCTAGGGATAGTTTGATCATTTTAAAGGTCAAAATTAATTATTAGCTTATATAAGGTATATATTTATGTATTAAATTTAATCTAAAGATATAGATTCAAGATCAAAAATTGAAAAAACAGACTCATAATTTAAATGTTAAAACTCAAATCAAAAGATTTCAAACCAACAAAATTTGAAAGAGTTTCAGGTTTGGCAACAATCCACGTGGAAGTTAGCGTGTCTTGCACCCCACTTCTAAATAATAATAATAATAATAAAAAGGTAGAGAAAAAAATTCCTATCGTGGTTGATATGCAGCTCTTTAAAAAAAAGGGGGGGATAAGAGGAAGAATTCTACGTGGGTTAGGATATTTTGGGCATTGTAAATATAATAGCAAGAATTCTCAAAACATTTATATTGAAAAGAGGAATTGTTGCCTGCATAAGTGAAATAAAAATGCTTAGAAGGACTATAATTAATAGAAAGCGTACCTTATGTATAAGTTTTATAATATATGACTCATTTTTTATTAGCGTACGGTATAAAACACTAGTAATAAGAGAAGAAATCTCTTACTAGCTTGACTTTTGCTACTTGTCAAAATTTATTCCCAATTACTTTTCAGTTTAAATTTTGAAGAACGTCATAATTTATGTTACAGTGACAGATTCAATTTTGAATTTGTGGCACAAAAATAAATTAGTCAAAAATCAATTAAACGCGACATAAATCCGAGCAACGAAAATTATGTTATATTGTAACATATACAACCTAAGTTTCCCAACAATTTAACTTTTTTTTTTTTTTTTGGAAATCAACAATTTCAGACTACTAAAAAAAAGTAATAACAATATAAGATATTATACGTAATCCCTTGGGGAATAAAGATAATAAGGAGAGGCAGTGTTGGCAGTTGGTACTTCACAATTCACATGTTAATTGTTATTGCTTTTCTTGCAAGAGAAATCCTTGTAGCCATGTCATCTTATCTGGAAATATGAATTTTACAGGATTGCCATAATCGTGTGCTAGCAGGCTCTAAAGTCTAATTTACCACAGAAGAACTATAAATGAAAATTGAGAAATTGTGGCAGGATAGGATGGAGTTTGTCTACTCTGGACTCTAGAGTTGAGAAAAATAGGAGATTTACTGGTCATTTAATCAATAAATTCCGTACCAAAACGAATTCCAGGTCATGTGCTAATCATTAGGATTGCGATGACTATTTGCTCCATTTTCGTCTGCCGATTTTTTCTTTCCACCAATATTATTCATAAAAGAAAATAAAAAAAAAGAATGAAAATAGTGGGAATTGTCATTTTTTTTTAACTAATTGTAGCAAATATTAAATTTTAAAAATATTTATAATAAATGTCAAATTTATAATATAAATAATTTATTTATTCTTTTGTTTATAGTGTCAAAAATTCTTATTAACACAATAAATGAATTTATTGTATAACTAATGTATTTACTTATTTGTTTACAATGTAAATATTTTTTATTTATATAATATATAAAGTTATTTATATTGTAAATCTGATATCTAATGTTAATATTTCTAAAATGTGATGTTTACTTCAAACAGTTTCAAATATTTAACCTTTCTCTCGTTCTCCAAAAAAAGAAAAAAGAATTGTTCTTTGGGTTCTTTTACGATATGGACCCTCACGGATAGGGTTTTTTTTTTTTTTTTACCATTAGTTTTTAACGGTCTTAATTGTGATTGAAAGTTGTTCTATATCGCCTAATGTAAATTTTTAATATAAACATTCACAAATCATATGATTAAAAAGTTAACTCAATTACTAAAACAACATGCTCCATTAGTAGTGTAAAATTGTCTTTCTTACAATAAGAATTCCTACCAATTGTCAACAATAATAAGAGATATAGTGACAAATGACTTTCTTAAAAGCTTTTTTAATTAAATAAATGACTATATTTTTTTTAAATTAGGCAAAATGATTGCTCTTTATTAAATATAAAGTCAAAATAATAAAAATAACCTTCATTAATTATTAATCAGCTAAATATATCAAAGATGTACTCTAATACATAGGGATTTATGAGTCATAAATTGTAATATGTCAATGATAAAAAGCTTAATATATCAATAATAAACCTTTAATACATTATTGATAAACCCATAAATAAAAAACCTTCACAAAAAAACCCCAGATCTTAACTTTCTCTGCCTCTTCCCTGTCATCGATCTGGAAGAGCTCGGCAAGATCGTGGAACTCCGGCCAAACCACTACCTGTTCGAGATATGCAAGATTGTGGACCTGCTTGCACAACGTCTTCACTTCGGCTTTGGCAACGACACCTTCCCCCTCAGCTTTGGCGATAGGAAAAACTGAAAGAACACAAAACCAACAGTCATTTGTCTAATTTTTAAAAAATTTGGACATAAATTTAGTTGTGATAAAAAAGGACCACCCAACCTAATTTTCTTATTTTGTTTCCTTTTCCTTTTGTAGACATGGATTTTGATGCATACAATGGAGTAAAACTATGGCGTTGACATGTCGTGAGTGTAACGTCAACGTGTTGTCTTGTCGTAACCTCCGACAGTGGGTTCCCATTTTGGCCTTGTTGGTTTCAGGATTTCGGTTGCTTTGCGTCGCGTCCCGGTAGACGTGTTGCCGCAGAAAACCGACATCCATACAATTACGGACACAGAGAGAAAAAGAAAACCAAAAAAAGGGGCTTTTGTGGGGTTTTCTTCTTTTCTTTCTTGGGACCCAAACGAAAGAAAAATAAAAGAAAACAGAAGAAAAAGTCTTCTCACTTTTCAGAAATCCAAAAACAGAACACCCATTTGCTTACTTTTTTTGTTCTCTTTGAACCTTGTATTCTTGAACCTCTGATTAGTTGAGGAGGCAAATATTGGATATCGCCATGAGAGACATTCAAGCCTGTTCTAACGGTGTCGTTTTGAGTGAACCAGCTTTGATCATCAACGATGAATCTTGGGACAAAGCTGAGACGACGACCAAGGAGATAGTTTTCATGATTCAACCAACTCTGGTCACAGACAGGAAAAGACGTGACATTATTGAGTATGTTCAGAGACTTGTTGGATATCGCACTGGATGTGAGGTAACAACAACAACAACAACAACAATAATAAACTTTAAACGCTTGTTTGATGTTCTTACATTCATTTCTTTCTCTCTACTTCTTGTATATGAATTCTTTGAAGTGGGTTTTTTGTTTTCCTGTTATTTGAGCTTTATTTGATTCTTTTGTCCCCATTTTCATTTTGGGTGTACCTGTTTTGGCCTTTTAACGTGTCTGTTGTAGCGTCTCATGGGCAATTATGACAGTGCACATAAATACGAGAAATTCTTTATATTTTAAAGGACTTGAATCTTGCACATGCATTTTCTAGAATTATTAGTTTTTTCTTTTAATTCATTACTATGTTCATCCTCTTAATTTTTATTTTATAAAATTGTCACAGGTTTTCCCTTATGGGTCAGTTCCATTGAGAACTTATCTTCCTGATGGAGACATAGATTTGAGTGCCTTTACCTTTGCAGATGGTGACCATGGCTTGGTTTCTGATGTCCATAATATTTTGAGAGGAGAAGAGCACAATGAAGCTTCTCACTACAAAGTCGAGGACGTCCATTGCGTTGACGCTGAGGTTCTTCCCTCCTTGTTGTCTTACTTTGGAACTCAAACCTGTTCAGTTCTTTCTTTGATTCTTTAAATATGTCTTTTCAAAAAGCTTTCTTGGATAATTTTCTTTCCTTAAAATATTAAAGCTTTCATGGCAATACATAGTTATGGAATCAATAGTTCTTATTTTCTAACCGATTTGTTGAAAAAGTGTTGACTTAGTTTTTCTTTTTCCCAGATATTTGGTGTTGCAACAATTTGTATTTCTCCAAGTGCATTGCTATGTTTCTATAAATTTCCTTGCATATTGAACACAGTCTACTCTGGTTGAAGAAGTTATTTCTGCCTTTATAGTTAAACTACCTCTTAGAGTTTTGGACTTTATGTTGGCAGATTAAGCTTGTGAAGTGCATTGTAGAGGACATAGTTGTAGATATATCCTTCAATCAGTTAGGAGGGCTTGGTACCCTTTGTTTCCTTGAACAGGTCTGTTTTCTAACTTTTTATTCTATGCCCCTTTTCACTATGTTTCCCACCCTTAGTTTTGGCTAAATACTTCGGATGACTCTACTCTTGTTTCAACTCGTATGCCAGTTCACCTTACTACAATGCACCGTGCAGGTTGATCACCTCACTGGCAGAGATCATCTCTTTAAACGCAGCATCATTCTAATAAAAGCATGGTGCTATTACGAGAGTCGTATACTCAGTGGCCACCATGGTTTGATTTCAACTTATGCTCTGGAGACATTAGTCCTCTACATTTTCAATCAGTTTCATGCTTCTCTGAAAGGGCCTTTAGCTGTATGTGCTCTTACAAATCAGATTTTACTTGTGCAAAACTATTGTGTAAGTTGCAGTGCCTAATTGTGTTTCTTTCTCATAGGTTCTATACAAATTTTTGGATTACTTCAGTAAATTTGATTGGGATAATTATTGTGTAAGTTTAAAGGGACCAGTATGCAAATCCTTCCTCCCTGATCTAATGGGTATGAGACGTACCTTCTGGTCTGTAAAGTTGGATTTCCTCAAATCTTAATCTCACTTCCCCTCTTCTCTCTTTCTTCAGCCGAGGTACCGAAAAACGAGTCGGATGATCTACTGCTTAGTGAAGAATTTGTCAAAAGTTGTCTGGACATGTTTTCTATTTCATCTGCTGGCTTTGAGGCAAGCCTGCGAGCATTTCCGCTGAAGCATCTAAATATAATTGATCCATTAAAGGAAAACAACAATCTTGGACGCAGTGTCAGTAGAGGTGTGGCTTATGTTCTCTCTCTCTCTCTGGATCTCTCTCTCTCTTGTCCTCTCTTTGTCTAGCTGTCTCCTGTTATTATATAAGAGTTTCTATGGATTTTTCCTGCCACGAGATCATCTCCTTTTTATTTTCAAGGTTTCTGAATTGTTTGTGTGGGTAAACATAATTCTTGGTTTTTTCTGCAGGCAATTTTTATCGAATACGCAGCGCTTTTAAGTTTGGGGCTCGCAAGCTTGGCTGGATTCTTTTGTTGCCTAGAGAGAGAATAGAAGCTGAGCTCAAGAAGTTTTTTGCTAACACTTTGAATGGGCAAAGAAACAATAGTTGGAAAAATATGTTAGATTCAACCCAAGCTTCTGGTGTCAAAGCTTTTGAACGGCTATCTTATCCATCACGCCCACAAACATTTCGTGAACAAAAGGTTTTTGTAGAACCAGCTATTGCTTTTGAGACACAAGGAATTGAAGTTGCATCTGACCACAGAAATGAACTGAAGAGACACTATTTAAAAGAGGTTGCCTCTCAAGTTGTGCCGGAAATTGCTTGTCGTCCTGATGGAGACGTCGAAAGGCCAAAAGCTTCCGGAAATTTGGATACAAGATTAACAAATGACTCCACTGGCTGCGCTATTGGGAATAGGTTCTTGAGAACGTTAATCCCAATGCGTTCTTACCAAGCACCTCATTCTTATACCTTTGGACAGCAAAATGGAAATGGAAAGGTGGATATTTGGAGGCCTTCCAATGAGGAACTTTCTGAATATTCCTCTCTTGTTGATGGGATGAGTTTGGATTGTCCATTGGAGCACAAAGAGAAACACTTGGTCTTTAAGCAGGTCGCCTGCTCATGTATTAATCAGGCGGATATGGAATTTACAGATTCAATAGTCCTTGGTTGTGTTGCTAATGTCTCTAAAAACACAGATCACATCGAAAAAGATGTGGCTGGCATATTTGGTATCTATCAACCTCTTGAGTTCTTGTTGAACCTTCATGGGGATTACACAAGTCACTTTAGGAACCTACAATATGGTCGGTTTTGCCATGTCTGTGCCACGTCACCGCCTATGTTATCCAGCCCTCCCTTGTCACCTCTGTCACAGAGCAAGAAGCCACGGGAACCTGTTCATGAGTCCTCAGCGGTCATGCGGCATGTTAATCGTCAAAGTAGTAGATATGGTGTTTCGATGGGACTGCGATGTTATCCTGCAAATAGCTTCAGTTTTCCTTGTGCTGCTTTTGGAGAAAAAAACAAAAAAAGACATGGAACAGGCACATACTTCCCAAATATGGTATTAACTCTGCTTCCATAGAAGACTAAATTTATAGCTGCAATAAAGAAAATGAGAGTGCCAAATATTGTCCGCCCACTCAATGTTGCAATTTGGGATTTTATCTGGCTGGAAAAAATTGCAATACCAGTTGATGCAACAATATTTGGTTCAAGAATTTAGTGTCTCTAATATTATTGATGTTTGAATTCATGGGACTTTATATGCTTACTCGTTTAGTTTTGTGTTGAATCATTCACTGCTAATGGCCCAATGACCTCATAGCTACACTTGTATATTTGCAGATGTGTCATCCTGATAGGAATAGGCGATTTCCTGGAATGGGGAGGAATGTGGGGCTTAGAGGACATGTGCCACTGCAGAGATATGCTTATACCAAACCCTTGGCTGCAGCCCCATCAAAGTTGAGCGCATCTGCTGAATGTGGGCATGAAGTTGAATACCCGATTCTAGGAAGTGAGAAGCCTGGATCATCAGATGACCACCAGTCGAATCTTTCAATGTGGGAGTCTTTCCATGCCAATGCTTTCTGCTGCCCGTCCCAGAAACTTGAACAAGCGTCTCCGCACCCCAAGAAGAATTGTGCAGCAGCCTTTCCAAAGTCAGATGATGGCACCTTTCCATGTCATAGCCCTGCTTTGAGTCCCATTGCATCCCCCACACAGAACTGCAGACCCTTTTCAACTAGCGATTGGGAAAGGTGACAGGCTTCTCTAGTTCGCATTAGCTCCACTATAGTTTTTTTCCGTTAGATTTTGTTTCTTTAATCCTGTTTATTACTCTTTGGTTTCAGGGTTAAAGCGCAAGCATATCATCTGAAAAACGATGATGATTTCCCCCCGCTTTCCAGTTGAGCACCATAGAACGATGGTCGATACTTGGAAGAATAAAGAAACTGATATAATCTCTAGATGCTAACACGCTAGCCCCACTGATAATTAACAACTGATTCCCATCCAAAGCCAGATTTTTGGTTCTATGTGACATAGTTTAAAAAAAAAAGACTGCTGTACATTCCTTTCATTTTTCCATAGTGTTAGGTGAAGCGTAGATAGAAGTGTTGGGTGCACCTAAATGAGCTTCAGTTTTGAAGTTTGTAGTTCTAAACATACTATCTAGATAGAAACTGTTCGTAGATGCTTTGGATAGTTGTAGATGAAGGTTTGTAGGTATTGCAATGAAAGGTTTTGATTAGTTTCACAATTTTGGGAAATCTACTTTTTAGTGTTTTTTATGCATGACTGAACTGTCTTATGAGGACAACAATTCTGCCTATGTATGGGCACTTACTAAACCACCAAATCAAAGGGTCCATGAATTCCAAGATGGGTAATATTAAAGACACCAATTTCAAGAACCAAATATTGTTTATCACTTGACCAGCCAGATAAATTTTTTTCTCTTCAGAGTAAAGAGTGTCAGTACCAAATTGGGGAAGAAAAAACTGAAGCTATTTGCGGGGTAATGCCATGGTCCGAGAGCAACACCAATTCTACTGCTTCGAGGATTAAACGCTGCGTGACTTCTGAGGATTCATGATTGGGTTCCCATGACTTCTTGTTCTGTAACAGAGGACGACAAAGGCGGGCTGGACAATACGGGGTGACGTGGCAAAACATGGTGAAAAAGATCATAATGCAGGTTCCTAAAGTGACTAATCATGATCCCCTCAAACATCCAAGCAGTAGTTAAAAGTTTGAAAGCCACCAAGTATGCAAACAAAATCTATTTTCTTTGTGATCCATCTTTTTATAGACATTAGTAACATCACCAAGGACTAATGAATCAGTAAATTCCTTATCTACCTGCTTAAGTGCATGTGCAGGCGACATCCTTAAAGATCTCCTGCGCTCCAGCAGGCAATCCGATCTTATCTCGTCAACAAGAGCGAAATATTCAACGAGTTCCTCACCGGAATGGATACAACCAATAGAGTCCTTCATTAATCTTGCATCTAAAATTTCAAAACCTTGTGAGCTTTCGACATCTTCGTCAAGATGACAGCCAAATGTCTCTCCTGATTGTTTTCCGAGTTCAGACAACGCAACTTCAATATCTTGTGTCTCAAAAGCACCAGTTTGGTTATACAAAAATTGTTTTTGTTGATAACATGTTTATCATAAAGTGATGAATAAGATACAAAGATATTCAAGCAAAACCTTAATTAACACTAGAATCTTGGGTTGAATATTGCACGTTTTTCCAACAATTGTTTCCATGCCTATAGAAAGTGTTAATAAAAAACTTGTTGAACTCAGCTGATATTCTCTCTAACGTAACTAACAATCCATCCAAGCTTTAGAGCCTAAACATGAACTACGTATTATTATCAATGTGGCCTGCAGAAAAAACCAACAATTATTAACAATTCATAAACCTTGAAAAAAGAAAGACAAGATGAAGAAAACTGAAATATGGTGTTTGGTAGCCTTTTTGGGATGTGTTTTCCCATTTTCAAAAATGCAAAAAATGAAAATGAATTTGAAAACATGTTTGGTTATTTTTTTTTTTTGAAAAATAAAAATGACAATTGTTTTGAAAACATCCAAAATTTCTTTGGACTTCGAAAAAGAAGAAGAAGCTGTTTTCAATTTTTTTTCTTTTCCTCCTCCTTTGTAATTGACAAAATAGAATATCCCCTCCTCATTTCCTCCTAGAACTGACCCCATCGCCGCCCTCATCTGCTAGCGATCATGACGCCACCCAGCCGGAGCACGACGACCCACGGCCCAGTGACCCAAGGACCCCATCCCTCACCGGCGAACCAAACACCCCCCACCAACGACCTCATGACCCCAGCGCCCTTGTTAGTGACCTTTCAATCCCAACATCGACGATCTTCGACCCCACCAGATCTCCATTGAAGTTCGCAATCAATCTGCGCCTTGAATAGTAGCCATCACCAGTGTCCTAGTGACCCCCATTGAACCTAACCGTCACTGGCGAGCCTAACCTAACCACCACCGGTGAACCCAACAACCTCACGCCTTCCTCCCAGCAATGGGAGAAGATCCTATGACCCCATGAGTCGGCCACTGTAAGACACCCAGTGTGAGAGAAAGAAAGAGTGAGAGAGAGTGGTGGGGGCTTAGGGTTGTTGATGGCTGTTGAGGGTGGCGACTGGGACATCGATGGCCGTCAAGGGTGGGGATGGGTTGTCAATGGCCGTCATCGCCAATGTCCACAACCCACTAGAGTTAGGAAGATAAAGAGCTTCCTTGAAAACCCACCGAAGGAGAAGAATTTCTTCCTCTTTGTTTTTCTTAATAATTTTTTATTATTAATATTTGTTTTTATTAAAAAAATATTTGTTTTTAAAAACATATCATTATATACCACCAAACATTATTTTAAAAACAGTATTGGCATATTTCTCAAAACATTTTCATTATTAAATTTTTCCAACAACAAAAACCAAAATAAAAACACTGTTAAATGAGCCGATGAACTCAACGTTGGGTGTTGGGTGCTTTGTATAGGATTACTACGAATCCTACTCTTGCTAGAAGTGAGACAACTAGCTTAATTGTGTTTATTGAATTAAAATATGACTCTAGTTTGTAAAAATTTTATAAATGTCTCAAAATAATATCATTAAAATTATTACTATGTAATTATATAGTACAATATGTGATATCATTAAGATAATTACTATATCACTAAGGATATTTTAAAAATATTTTGAATATTATGTTAGATTTTAATTTCGTAACAATAATTTGATCACGTATTATAATTTTTTTCATAAAATAAAACAATATAGGATAATGAAGATATCAATTCAAGTAATATTTGTTTGAAAGATAAGTTTCCTATTTTAAATAAGAGCCTACTAAACTAACTTATCCATTAAATACAATAAAACCCTAATGAAACATGAATTCCTAAAATTAAATTAAAAAAAGCTTCCTAAACAAATTGATATTGATCAAAATAAAACATTATAACAAAAAGAAAAAGATGATAAGATAACTCCAAAACAATATTAGAGAAACATTTAAAACAAATCAGAGAATAAAGATATTAATTTTGAGACTTAAATCGTCTGTTCAATTTTTGGTATCCCAAATTATGCCCAATCAGTTATATTATGACACATCATTTAATAAAAAACATATAAAAATCAATTGAACATTATTTCAAAATTTTTAAATGACGTGCTTTTTTAGGGTAATTATTCTCCTTAAAGATAAGATTTCTTAATTTAAACAAGCGCCTAACTGATAAAATTAATTATCAGTCGAATAAATTTGGATTCATAAATTTCATAAAAGGATTGCTAAAAAAATGGACACTTGATCAATCTATAACTTAACAGGAAAAAAATACAATAGGATAACTCAATCTTTGAAATATAATGCAACTTAAATATGTAAATACAATAAAAATGATAACATGATAAACTTGTGACAAATTTTAGTCGAGGCCCGTTGAAATCTGCGATACATAAGAATCTGTTTGTTGGCTCTTCGTTGTATTATAGAATTATTTGTTTTATTGGGAAAATAATACTTATAATGAAAAATAGTTTTACAACAACATTTAGATTTTTTGTTTTAAAAAAGCACCATTTATCAAACTGAAACTTAAATTATCAAGCTAAATGAGTTTAGATGAAACACTATTGGCTTCTAGAATTTTGACACCATTTATTTTATGGAATTTACATCTTTCAATATTGGACTTTGGATCGGCAGATGCGGAAATTCCGAAATTGGTTAAGGTGCTTGGTGGTGCAGGCTATGATAATGTATAATTTCGGGAATGCAATTTTACACAAAGCGCCGTGGTAGAATAGTACCCTGCCGCGTCATAGACCCGGGCTCGATTGCCGGCTGGTGCAATTGAGCTGTGAAGATAATCTAGCGCTTCAAGTGATAGAGGGGTCAATCACAACCGTCTCATTTATCGGACGAAAAGTGGTGCTTTTTAGCACTATTTTGGTTTTCCCGTCTTTGCCACCCAAACTTCAATGACTATTGGGGATCCGTTTGGTTAATAAATTTAAATTAATGATTTAATTTAAATTAAGATTCAGTTAGTTATTTGATTTGTTATCTAAATTGATGTTTGAATATGTTTTTAAGTTTTAATCTGAATATGAAATATAATTGAAATTTGTGTTTGGAGTACTAGTAAAAATAGTTTTCGATTTATTAACAAATTTAATAAAATCTTAATATTAATGATCTTAAAAAATATACAACATAGATCTTAATTTATTCCTCTCTTCATTAAGAACATAATGAAAAAAGAATTATCTCAATTGGATATCAAATAAAAAAGTTATGATTTTTTTTCCTTAAATATAGGAGAGAGATTTTAGTAGCAGAGATATCTGAATATTAAAAGTTTAGAAGGATGAGAACTCTGAAAACTTGGATTCTTGATACTCAAAGGATTCAAATTTTGGAGGAAATAAACATGTATCTAAAGGATTCTTGATATTCGAATCTAAATTTGAGTCTATTGAGTCTAAATAATACTCGAAACAAACAAACCTATAAACACGCCCTTAATATTAATTTATTGACTCATTTATTAAAAAAGAAATTCAAAAAAGTATTTTAGATATCCAAGGCGAGCTTTGTTGCACCGGGTCAACCTAAGGGGAGCTTGCCCTGCAACCATAAGTCTTGCATTTGATTTGTGCGAGTGAACTAGCCTTTTTAGTATCCTCCTTCTGTTGAATTTATGAGAGAAAAAGTTTGTTTCTTAAATATAAGACACACAAATCAAGTTTGTAACGCCTTAACCCTCCATTGGGCCTCCTTTCAAGCCCATGAACTATTATTGGTCATATATTCATTACTCATCTATACTGTCCCCTCTAGGCTCCTTTCAGCCCTCAAAGTTTTCTTTTGCGTCTTCCAACACCTGAATCTAAGATCTTCTACTTATAAGGTTCTTTAGTCAAAGTTTAGCATCAATCGTGTATTTATTGTAATGCCTTGACCTCCATCAAGATCCTTTTTGGGCTCATGGACTCTTATGGGTCTTATACTCATTACTAATCTGTATTGTCCCCTCTAGGCCTCTTTTGGCCCTCAAGGTTTTTTTTTTTTTTTTTTTTTTTTGCGTCCTCCAACATTTAAACTTAAAACCTCATGCTTATAAGGTTTTTAAGTCATATGTTGGTATCAATTGATATGAGGTGTTATACAGTTTGTGTTCGTTTTAGGGATGCATGAACTGCAACTTCCTACAAGATCGCACAAGATGAGACAACTTACACCTAAGACTTTAGGGCTACTAAGAGCATATCTAATGCAATACTAATTTGATGAGCCAATGTCAAATTTTGGTATTTAAATGTAAAAAATACTCTCTAATGCAGCGTTATTTTTTTGGCCAAATTTTCTGTATGTTAAATTTGATGCTGATGGTAAATTTGTCACCAAATATAGCATGACAAGAAAAATTTGGCATTTGATTACTTTTGATTGATACATTAGTCTTTTGTTTTAATCATTATAACAATATTGTTTTTAAATTAAAAAAAAAATTATTAAGCCTTGGTAGTGTTTTCAAAATGATTTTGTTTTTAAAAATAAAATTTTTTGGGAAATAATATTGAAAGTGTTTTTGAAATTTTTACCTCAAAAGACATAAAAACATTTCCAAAGACACTTTTCCAAATTTATTAAATTTCAAAGTTTAATAGTTATAACAAAAAATAGATAGAGTATTTAAAATAACATTACACATTTGAGTCCAAAATAAAATAACACATCAAATATACTATTTTTACATATTTTAATAACAAATAAAGAATCAACATAAATACAAATATTGGAGACGGTCTAGTGTATGTTGACCTAATTGTTGGGTTATAATGTTAATCTCGGTCTAATTAAAACGCAGTGAAAAGGCTTCACCAATTCTCACTTATAGTGGTCGATACCGTGTAATTAAATTAGAACATAAATGCGTTAAATATTTGGACATTTTAACTACAATTGACACCCACAAAGAAAATGAGATAAAAAGGCTTTGCCAATCCTTACGTTTGTAATTCTTTTTTACTGAATTTTGCATTCACAGTAAAGCATTGGAGATTCTTGCACCCATTTGCACACGTGAAATCTAAGAATTAGGAAGACTGCATTAAAAAGTGTACATAAATTTACGGTGGATACTAAAAAAATAACTTAATTAATATTTATTTTTTAATAATTAGATCGGTAAAAAAAAATAATTTTTAAATCATATTCAACGAAACATGTGAAATGTAAGAATTAGGAAGACGGCATTAAAAATGTACATAAATTTATAATGGATGCTAAAAAATATAACCTTATTAATATTTATCTTTCAATAGCTAGATCGGTAAAAAAAAAAGATCTTTTATGTGCCGTTTGATAAGGGACGGTCTTAACCATTATTTCAGTTATAAAAGTGTAAAACTCTCACATGCTACAATAAAAAGAAAAAGTTATTACAATGTAAAGCTGTCATATGCTACGATAAAAACAATTTTAATCAATAATTCTAACTACCGTATCAAATACCTTATTAATCACATTCAGCGGTGCCTTATGGACAAAGACCAACCAAGGACCAACCAAACCTCGTAGAAGGACCTATTTGATGATCCTGGATTTTGGCACGGATACATATCAACCATGTAATGTGGAAAGTCGGTGCTGCTTTTCTTGCGTAAAACTCCAATTTGCAACTTAATTATTCCTGATAAATCATATATCTTTCTCATATTTATTCACCAGAGAAATTTTTAGTTTCCCTGGCCCCTAGCTAATTAAAGATGTCTAAATCCGATTCATCTGTCTACTTCACTTATGAAACACTATAAAAAACAGTTCTCGTCACTACGATGACATATTTGTCTAACTTATTCTCATAATAATAATCAGCTTAGAAAACTTTTTTCCCCTACAAGTGATCACGCTACTATATGTTTGACATAGTGGTTAGAACTATTAGGTAGAACTGTAAAATATTACAAACTTTTCCTTTTACTATAACGTGAGAGCTTTACACTATAGCAAATTTTTTCTTTTTACTGTAGCATGTTAGAGCTTTACACTGGTGTTAATTGAAAAATTAGTTAGAACTAATTTTACAAAACACCAAATCACACCAATAATGTATAGTAGGGAAAGATTGCGAATCTCAAATCTTAAAAAAAAAAAAAAAGAAATCTCAACAACAATTCACTATGCCCAAATCCAATTGGTTACCCAAAGCAATATTTGGTAGAACTACATAAAACATCTTTGAATATTGGTGGCAACAATTGAGATGAAAATGGGCATGCTTGGTCTCTATACTTGGTGACTGTGGCTGCTTATAAAATTGTTAAAAACTAGACAAAAAAAAATAAAAAATAAAAAATAAAAAAGGTGTCCAACAAGTTAATCATTGTAATTTGTGTTGTGCTCAATAATTCTCTAATTGTGTGTGCGTGAATTCAAAACTTCTCTACTATTAGACATCTGTTTTGAGTTCATATGGACTTACTTGTGGTGGTTATTTGAATGCACTGATTTTGGTACAGAATACAAATAGTATATGAGGATCAGAATCAAATGATGTTCACATGCGTTTGAATAATTTTGATTAAATTATTTGTCTTTGAGAGAGTGACTTTCATTGTCTATAATAAAGTATTGGAATTACATTATTTCCACAAAAAACCCACTAATTATTATTATTTTTTTTTATTTTCGTCAACATAAATAGTGAACTTAATTAACCTGCATTATAAAAGCTTCCTCACCTTAATCAACCTAGGCATTATTACTTTTGTGAACCTCTATCCTTTTTAAGTTGTTAAATGATTAATTTGATCAATGCTAAACAAAGGGTGCATTAATCAATGGATTATGACTTATACAACGGCTTATGCCGTCCAAAAAAAATAAAAAAATAAAAAATATGAATCTTATATTTTTTAAATTGTTTTAATGTGCTTGCTAAGATTCTTGGAAATAATAATAAAAAAAATCTCCTTTAGAACTTACAAAATTAAAAAAAAAGAAAAAAGAAAAAAGAAAAAAGAAAAAGGTGTTGGAAAGGTTTTTGATGGTGAGTGAACAGCTTATTTTGTCTCAAGAAGGGCACATCAGACCAAGAAGTTGAGGTCATTTCATAGAATAATGGGATTCCCCACATAAATATAAAGGAGAAGCTGAAGAACAAAAGAAAGAATAGGATAAGAATGAAATAAGTGGAGGGGCCTTTTTTTTTTTTTTTTTCTTTGTCAAATGCTTGAAAAGATCATTGAGAGAAAACTTGAAAATGAGAGGTGAAGAGTTCGTCAAGCCACTACTAAATGGCTTTGAAGAAAGATGTGCTAAATTTGCCTTTACCTTCATGTTCAGGTCGTTTACAGCTACTATGCCATTCATATCCATGCCCACCACTAATCCTTGGTTGTGCAAGAGAAAGAAGCTAAAAGTGGGCACATATATTTGTGCGTATATATATTAATAGCTAATTATATGCACACAATTAAGTAATCAACTTGGTGTCCTAAGTTTCTAAACTAAATTAATTGTATGGAGCCGTGATTCTTCTATGTTTTGGTAATTTATTTATTGGAATATAAAGTGTAACAATTAACCTAATATGTTTACTAACGTGCTTCGTCATGCAAAATTATATATGATATATGATATGTGTATATATACATACATATATATATATATATATATATATATGTTTTGCGTGTTTCTGTGTAACTCTAGAAGTTTGATTTGGATTCGAATTCCTTGCCATATTGCTGGGGGTATCTATGCTGTACCATCTGATGCAAAATGCTTGAGAAATAGTAAATTATCTAAGAGGAAAAAATAATATAAAAATATGAAAGGCTCTCCAAATTTTTTTTCCTTTTGGTATCGGTTAATTGTTTTTTTTTTTTTTTTTGGTAGAAAAGGCCATCAATTAGAGGGAAAGCAAATTATTAATACGAGCAAAAAATGATCAAGATTCAACCAAAGATCTAAAGACCTAGAACATGGTCTACAAGGAGACTCAAAAAACCTACTTGGGACTTCATGGACCAATTGACGGAGTTAAACGAATTCCAACCCTTAGATGGAGCTAACCTCCTAGTACCGGTGGTCCCTTCGACCACCAAAAAAAGCCACATCTTAACTCAATTCCAACTCAAGACACCACCCAACAAACCAAGAGGCATAAAAAAACCATCTTCTAAACCCGACATAGCCCGAACCATCACAACAACAACAAACACAACCCATAGGACATGTGGGAAAACCAAAGTCCTTATTATAACAAACAGAGAGAAAATCAACAAGCACACAAAACCAAAAAAGTAGCCTTGGTATTGGTTAATTGTTAGAGCCTAGATAAATGTCTTAGTTTTATTTTTTTGGCAGGAAAAGAGGAACTCTGAGTATTGACACGTCATGATCATTGGACACTGGTTCCTGGTAAACATTATATATATGAAACACTCTAATTTGTCAATAAATAAATAAATAAGACAAAAACAAAAAAACAAAAACAAAAACAAAAAGAAAAGAAAAGAAAAGAAAAAACAAAAACAAAAACAAAAGAAAACAAAAAAACTTGTGCAAGGCACAACTGTATATTTTTGACAATTACATATAACATTGTTCTTGGGTAACTCAAACCCTTACACATTTAAAGCTTTATCTCATTTTCCAAGCGAGATGAATTCAACTTGTTATAATTTATTTAGGGAAACTTTCCTAAGTTGCAACCTTAAGAAAAAAAAAAATTGATTAAATAATTAAAGAAAAAGTCAACCATAATTTAGAAGTGCGTGTGTATACGTGCTTAATTAGAACAAAACAACTAGTTTTTTTAATCCATGGATTTGATCAGCTGAGTCTGTATTTATTCTTCAAACTTTGCAATTAGGTATTTATAATGTGTTTGAAATAGTGGTTAGAACTATTAGTTAAAACTATTTTTATTATAACATGTAAGAGTTTTACACTATAGTAATTTTAAAAATGTTTTTACTGTAACATATGAGAGTTTTATATTACAACAAATATTTTTTTACTATAATATATAAAAATTTTACATTATTTATAACTAAAATAATAATTAACGCCCTTCTTTGCCGGCCTGTTAATTACTCAGCCATGCCTAAAGAAAAATGTGATTAAAAAAAAGAAACAAATAAACAAAGGGCAATCGTGGCGACGCTGATGTAAGCCATCTGAGACAGGGACAAATTAGTAAAAAAGATTAATAAGAAACAAGTTAAAGTAAATGTGTTACTCCTGTTTCCTCCATTAAAAAAGGTTCATTATTGTAAGAACAGAGAAACAGTCAACGTATGGCAACAGCAATACGTAATTAGATGCAGTCATGTACACACAAGTGCCTATAATAGACGCCACCTATTTTCACGTGGGGTCCACTCATCAAAAACAACATGCCTTTTTTTTTATTTTTTTTTCTTGCCTTGAAAAAACATCGGCCGCACTAGATGCAGAAGCAGCAGTAGCATACGGTTCCACCCCTATCTCTAATTTTATATATAAAGATCCATATCTCACCTCTTTGTATGCCCATTAATCAAGCAAATCTCAAAAAGCTAATTAAAAAAAAACTTCATTTCTAAACTCTTTAAAAGGAATTTCTCTTTTCCCGATTCCTTTCATCCACAAATGCATCCCGCAAAGCAAAGATCCTTCAAGTTCCGTAGTTGTTGCATAATCCTCCTCTCTTGCTCATATTTTTGCACCAAATTCTCTTCCTAAGTAAGAACACGAATTTCCCAATTTGTCCCTGAAACCGTAGATTTTTACACTTCTTTTTTAGAAATTAAAAGTCGTGCTTTAAATTAGGTAGACTTGAAAAAAGAAAGGATAGATGGTTGGCAAAAACTACGAGGAGGTGTGCTTGTCAAACATGATTGTGGTGGGAATGGGTTGGATTATGCTGAGGATTGATTACTCAAGACTCTTCTGGCTTTTCTCTGGTGTCTTTTCCTACGAAAACCATGAGGGAAAGCCTCGGATTTAATCCATGATAGCTATTCCATTTTTAATCGTCGATTTTACTCTCCACGTCTTATCTCTTATATCTATTCGTCTATCAGTCCTTTTTAGCTTTGTCCTTTTTGTGTAATTCTCAATTATTCGGCACAAAGAGAGAGGGAGAGAATTCAGAATCTTCTCTCTCTCTAAAAAAGAAAGAGAAAAAAAAAAAAAAGAGAGGCTTTGTGGGCAGTCGTACTTGGGTTTTAGTAGTTGTGAAACATGTACAAGAAGAAGCAGCCTGGTGGAGATCAGCTGATCACCGATGAAGCCCAGAAGAACCACAGTGCTTATGTTGAAACCGATCCCACCGGTCGATATGGTCGGGTAAGTACATATACATATATGCGTGCGTGTGTGTGTATATATATATATATATATATATATATATATGCCTGTAGTATATGAATGATAAAGTTGATCATAATTTGTTTGCTCTATCTAGCCAAAAAGCGTTTTTGTTAAGAATTCTGGAAAGCAATGTATCTAATGGCTATTGATTTCCATATAAAGCGGACTTGGTCGTTGTGGACTGGTAGCTAGATAACATACAATCCATCAAGCATATATCCTAGTTGAGAATTAATTTTGGTTATGTCTTAGCTAGAAGTGCATAATCTTTTGTTTCATTTGACCATTCCGCTATTGTCGTTTTTTTTTTTTTGGTTATTGCAAGTTCCAATTAGAACATCGGGAGACTTCTGGCCTTCTCTCTTTTCGTTTCTGGTTAGAATTTTTCGTTCTTCGTTAGTTTTTTCGTTTTGGTTTTATGCATTTTTCAACCTAAAAATAAGAAGAAAAAAGTACAAACGTACGTTAAAAAAAAATTGTCTACGTAATTAGTTGGTAGAATTTATTTGATAATTTAGTCATCTGGTTGTTGCAAATATTATAAATGTAATTATTGCCCATGATATGATTGGTGTTGTCATATAACTATTCCCAAAATGCAATGATTTAGTTCTTTGATTGCTTGCGATTAACCCCATTTACTAATCAACTAGCCAAGAATATTTCTCATTCATTTTGGTTGGTTAATCAATCTTTTTTTATTTATTTATATAGTATTTTAAATATATTTTTTATGAACACCCCATAAATAAAAAATTGTAAGTGGTAGAACTGTATGTGTGTAATAAATAGATTGGAGAAGTTTTGGGGAAAGGAGCAATGAAAACAGTGTACAAGGCAATTGATGAGGTGCTTGGAATGGAGGTGGCATGGAACCAAGTCAAGCTTAATGAAGTTCTCCGCTCGCCGGACGATTTGCAGCGCCTCTACTCGGAGGTTCACCTCCTCAGCACACTCAACCACGACTCCATCATCCGATTCCACACCTCTTGGATCGACGTTGATCGGAGAACTTTCAATTTCATCACCGAAATGTTCACCTCCGGGACTTTGAGAGAGTAACATTTCTTTCTTCCTACTAGAACTAATTGAAATAATTAGCAATGTGTTATGCATAATGCTCTCACATGAGCCGATCATAGAATTTTAATTCATATTAATTCTGATTAATTGAAAACCAATAGTGAATTTGGAGATATATTTTAGAAATTAATAAAAGTTTTTCTCATATTTTAATATTGGCCATGACTTTCGTCCGTACCTATTAATAATGTGCATTCTTTAATGTAAGATTACATCACAATCTTATTATATACATGTAAGACGAAAACGGTTTTAAAAATTGCAGCCTACAACTGCAAAATCCTTTTCTTTTTCTCTGTCGTTTTCCTTCTATCTTCCGCCTGTTTTAAAATCATTTATTTCCAAGAAACAATTCTTATAAAAGTACAATTAATATTCTTAATTAACAAGACCCCACGTTAAATCTGCTATGTACATTTGCAGGTACAGAAAGAAATACCAGCAAGTGGACATCCGGGCTATTAAGAACTGGGCCCGCCAGATCCTAAAGGGCCTTGTTTATCTACATGAACATGACCCACCAGTGATTCACAGAGATCTGAAATGTGACAACATCTTTGTTAACGGCCATCTTGGGCAGGTCAAGATTGGTGATCTTGGGCTAGCCGCCATCCTTCGTGGTTCCCAATCTGCTCACAGTGTTATAGGTACTTCTGTACCTTTTCCTTTCACTAAGCACATTACAACCCTTTAGTAAAAACTTGGTAAACCCTTTCCAGTGCTCAGTGATTCTCGGGACTGTCAATGTACCAAAAAGAATGGGACTTGATCCTCTTTAAGAACTCAAATCAAAGAAAAAATCAATATTGTTACCATGCATGGTCTCAAAAAATTTAAATTATTTTAATATTTTAGGTTAAATACATTACTTCAACTTGGTTTTTTAAATGTCCTCAATACTTGCTTGCAAATATTCTTAGGTACTCCGGAATTCATGGCACCAGAGTTGTACGAGGAAAATTACAATGAACTAGTTGATGTGTACTCATTTGGAATGTGTGTTTTGGAGATGTTTACATCTGAATACCCTTATAGCGAATGTGCCAACCCCGCACAAATTTACAAGAAAGTGACATCGGTAAGATGAAATTTTTAGAAGAAGCTACAATATATCTATTATCGTGCAGTTTAATTTCAGTCGTTCAATATAATTTTTTTTTTTTTTTTTGCGTGGTAGTTGACAATTTTTTTTCAAAATTTTTTAGATGAATCATAGTTTTCATGGAAAAAAAAGTGAAATGTTTTATTGGAAAGTGGTCACATTGCCGTTTTCGATCTTTGTCTGTTCAGGGGAAGTTGCCAGCAGCATTCTATAGAATTCAAGACTTGGAAGCTCAGCGATTCATTGGGAAGTGCTTAGTCACTGCTTCAAAAAGATTGCCAGCTAAAGAGCTTTTGCTGGACCCTTTTCTCGCCTGTGATGAATATGAGAATCTGGCTTTGGGAGAAGTTGGAAGTCAGAAGCCTTTTCTAAACGACAAAGAAATGGGGAAGTTGAGATTGAGTGATAATGTGCCCCGGACCGACATGAAAATCACCGGAAAACTTAACCCTGAGGATGACACCATTTTTCTCAAAGTTCAATTTGCTGATAAGGATGGTATATACTTTCTCAGTCAAAACCCATTTGGAATTTATACTGTAAGAACGATTCTTTTTCACCGCCGGCTTTTAATCGTTAGATTAGTTTTCCAATGGTCTGGTTTATGAATGGAATCAGTAACTGTCGAAAAATTTATCCAACGACTAAAACAACGATAGCTTTCAATTGTAAAAATGATAATTCCTACAGGTAAAAGTTCCCTTAATTTATTCTTTAGATTTTAGTTCATTATGCTAATGAAAATGGTGTTCTTTTTTTTTTTTTTTTTTTTTTTTCTTTTCTTTGCAGGTTCTCTTAGGAACATATATTTCCCATTTGACACTGTGACAGACACACCAATTGATGTCGCCACGGAGATGGTGAAGGAATTGGAGATCACTGATTGGGAACCATTCGAAATAGCAGAAATGATCCAAGGAGAGATTTCCGCTCTCATACCACATTATGATACCTTCAATTATGATGATGACGATGACGGCGATAATGATGGGACTCATCATCCTTTGTATTCTTTCTCATCCTCTTCTTCATCCCAAGCATCAATATCAGGCCTGATCACCTCACATGGGGTTGACAACATCACAAATCGTTGTGATTGGCTCCCAGGTATGACTTTTTTCCCCATCTTACAACATTTTTTTTAGGAAGACATTTTGCAACTTCAACTCTTAGTTACGTGTATTAGAATGTATTCAAGATGACTGTTTAATGCATCAAACCCCACAATTTTTTTTTAGTATAAGAATAACATTAAGTTCTCATTGAATTCTTACCCCAAGTGACGTGAGAGTTGATTTATTATATTATAATAATAATAATGGTAATTTTTATGGTGGAAAAGTTAATTTTGTTTCACCAATAAGACATAGATGTTTTACTCGTCAAATTAAATTTTAATGGTATGATTTGTAAACTAAAAGTAATTATGTATTGTGTGCTATAAATTTTACTGTAGACAATTACAAATCATACTGTTAAAATTTTAACTCGATGATTAAAACACTCTGCTTTACTGGTGAAGTAAAATTGCCTACTCCACTGTAAGAATTCCCAAAAAAATATTAGAAGTCAACTGTCTTATTTTTTCGTGTCTAAAATTAGGTTAGAAATTCAGCAAAGGACTGGTTACGTGCACCGTTACCATTTACCCTTTAGATAATGCAGCTACATATAAAGCTTCTTACCAAAGAAGCAGAAAAGAAAGCTCTCATTCAAGTCATCCTCAAGCATGGTGGTTACAAGGTCGTTAGCCCAAAATTGGCATGAGATCTTTTGGGCCTTTAATGGCCCAAAACCAGGTCTCCAGGCGCTACTTGCACCAGGCACTCGATTTAAACTCCAATTATTTACTAGTCCACTTTTACAGTGCTACTTTTACGTGTATCTAAATTTTTTATTTCTTTGGGTCCCTTTAATAAATTGGATATAATAACATTGAATAGGATAATTTTATAAAATTGGATTGGAATGTATTAGAAATAATAGGATAAAATTTTAGTAAATTTAATTTTTTGTTTGGTGTTGTGTTATTAAGATAGGGTTTTTTTTGTAATTTTTGTTAAAATTAGAATCGAATTGCAATTTTTAAAATTAAAGGGGAAAAATATATTTCAAAAATATTTCCATCACATGAAAACTACATTTTGGCCCCTTATTTTTTAAAATTATAACTTGACCCTAAACTTTATAACTTTTTACAAAAATGTCCTTAAAACTTTTCACAATGTACAATGGTTGTGTCTAATCTCATGCTTGAACAAGAGATTGTCTAATCCCCTTCCAAGGGGATTCAAGCATGGACTAGATAAGAGTTTATCCAGTCCAGTTGTTTAGAGTATTTCACCAAACAAAATATTAAAATTAAATCAAAGACAATCCTTCTTAATTCTGCACACCAAACATGCCCTAACAGTTATTCCTCTTATTCACCGGATAGCTGGGTAGTCGGTCCAATTTCATTCTTTTATTCTCTACTTCTAACCATTTTATCTCACTTACATATATGATCTATTGTAAGTGATACATATTATATAAACAAAATTGAAACAATGATAATCTTAATTTTACAGATTTCAGAATAACACATATATTTATAATAAAATTTTTCATGAACTAACTCCTAATAATATCATGCCTGCATTGCATAAGGCCTCATTTTGGAAATTCGGAATACCAATGTCAACTACAAAAAGAAAAATATTGCTCTTTGCAGATGATTTGCTTGATGATACCAGCTCTGTAAGCTCTTCACACTCAGGAACATATTCCAACTTGAATTACATTTCTGGAGATGAGAACAACGAGTCCAATCTCAACCCTGCAATAGCAGAAAAACACTCCAATATTGCCAATACAAAGACTCAGAAGTTTACAAGGTTTTGTCCCGAAGAGAGAAACCGAAATATTGCGGGCCAATCGCACCCAAATTGCAAGGCCTCCATGTCATCTAGAGCTTCAAAGGACAAAAGGGTAGTCATGGACAGCCTTAGATTGAATAGGAACAGATCACTGGTGGACATACGTAGTCAGTTGCTACATAGGTCGTTGGTTGAAGAGGTTTACAAGAGACGGCTGTTTAACACGATCGGAGCCGTCGAAAACATCGGGTTTCAATCGCCTTATGAGCAGGCGTCTAAGCAAGTTGGTGGTGGTGGTGGTGGTGGTGCCAATAAGACAGCTTCAAAGAATGTAAAGGGTCATCATGAAGGACATCCTAGCAGAAGAGCTTAATGCTAATTGTGAAGATCCAATGAAACGGCTGTGACGTGAAAGATGTTAAGAGGATGTCGTTCTTCACTCAGACAAAGTTTTAGGCGCGATTGATTGTAAATATTGCATCTAAATACATATAATAATGTCACAATTTGAGAGCAAATCAAAGGTATTTTAGGTTCTCAAAGGTCGTGATGCCTTCTTTAGTGCCCGCCATTGTGTAAAAGGACTTACTGGTATCCTTTTTCAACAAGCAGGACTAATATAGCATCATTAGCTAAAATAATAAATAATTAAATAAGTGCAAGGTCACTATATATGTGTATTTTGAGTTATAAAGCAGCTAATAATCCAATAATATATATCGCCTATTTTGTGTGTTAGCAATCGTCACATAATTTTTCTGCAACAATGACATTTCTAGCATCCGTTTATGTAACTATAACACGTAATCATATTCATTGTTACATAGAATATGATATCTTGTTCCTTTCTACTTTTACATGTCACATTTGAGAATGAACCGGATCGTTCCTTCATGAAAGACTTTTTAAAACTTTGGCCGTTGAAATGCGAATCTTGACGCCAACTATGCATGAAAACGTTAATTGGGCTCTTATGCTGCCAGGCTGCCAGTTATGAATGGTCACTTCTAGCAAATTAAGTCCTTTCTCTTCAGGTTCGGTATATATTTTTCATATGTAATTTCCAACTATAAAGGATGGATTGAACAACGTAGCTTGTTTTTAGTTTAGTCCTTGGCGATCATGTTTTTGTCAATTATGAATATATAATATACATATATATATATATATATATTGCGTGTGTGTGTATTCACGTACGGCATCTGAATAGTCCTTAGAGCCAGGAATTCCAGGGTGCACATGGTACGTGTTTCATATTCCCCGCAAAATGTAGTACTGCTTGGCTGTTACGCTTCTCATTATCAATTTTTTAAAAACTCTTTTTTTTTTTACCAAATTAATTGAAAAAAAAGGTATCCAAAAACTAAATAAATAAGACCATTAAGCTGTAGTTAAGATCATAGGTCAACATTAGGATTAGATTTTGGAACATGTAATTAGTGGAAATGATGAGTTTTTTAAGTAGAGAACTGGAAGGAAAGGACCACCGTCGATTTAATGAACTCATGTAGAGATTATACTCTGCAGCATGCTATGTCTAATTGTTCCATGTCATAATGGTTTGAAAGGAATTATTTGCTTTCCACATTAAAAAAAATATAAATATATATAAAGGAATAGTCATTGCGCCCTTACCAGTCTAGCGCATCTAATATTCTTTGTTCACTAATATTATATTATTCAAATGTTTGTGTAACATTCAACTTGTTAAAAATGTAACGTGCAAGATGAAATGTGTTGGATTACATTTATTAAGTATTATATATAAACAAATTAAATGTCACATAGATATACGAACAATATTACATTAACAAACAAAAAAAAAGTTACATTTACTAATGTGATGAATGTGTCTGATTGAAGACTATATATATATATATATATATATATGCTATTATATACTATATACTAAAAATGTTGGGTAGGAGTTGATTATCTAAAAGAGAGAGGACAGAGAGAAATGGCCTGGCTTGGGTGGACATTGAATTGAAGTCGCTAGCTAGTTGATGGTTTGAAAATAACAAGTCCTGAGGGGTATTTCCTGTATTGAAAAGAGACTTCTCAAGCATGAATGCCACAGATAACGTTCCCCAAAGAACATAATGGCTGGCTGGTTTAATGCGATGGGGGGATTTTCTTTTCGCGAATTTGAGTGTGGTCCTTACTTTGGTTTGCTTCCCAGGCCTAGTTATGTGATGACATATCTTATTCTTTGTGGTCCTTAAAAATGTCTTCCAAAAAGATATCTATTTCCATGTGAAGATTACCGTTCACATTGTCTCTTGACGAAAGAGGATCAAAACATCCATGCCTAGTCGTTAGCCACCATTACGTTGCTCTATTCTCTCTTCCCCTTATTCATTCCTTTTCCTTTTTTCTTCTTTTACTAATGTTAAAAAAAGGGATTAGTGGTGATGCTACATTCTGACTCTCCACTTTTAGAATCTACGGACCACGAGTGAGGGGCAATTCTAAACATCCGGACCGGGCCATATCCCGGCCCTTTTAGTGAGATGGGCTCCACCAAGTGGGTCCCAAAAGTTTTTCATAAGTGAACCGACAAAGAAGGCATGTAGAAATTCACGCATGTCGAATACACAGCTTTATTATTTCAAGGACTAAGTGCTAACGTCATGCCACAATGTTAGTAGTGGCTCTGGTTCATGACTTTGAAAAGAAAGTCATGCTATTATTAATAGTAAAATGTTCATACACCTCAAATACACATCCTTGCTATTTCAAGAGACTAAATGCTGACGTCATTTGACAATGCCATTAGTGGCTAGGGCCGGCAATTCAGACACGATATGAAAACTATACGAGATAAATAGGTTTGGACCGTATGTTTATTAATTGTGTCATAAATGGGTTGGCACGACGTGTTGACACGACACGACCCGTCCGTTTATAACACATTTAAACTTAAAAATAAAAATATTTGAAATATTTATAATAGGTTAGTATTAATTAGATATTGTGTTTTTGTTAATTTTTTTTATTGGCTTTTTTAAAATTTTTTTAAATTTTTTTAAAATTTTTTAAAATTTTTTTTTATTTTTTTTTAATTTTTAGTTAATTAGGTCATAAACGTGTCATATGCGTGTTGTTATAATGTCAATCCGTCACGGCACGTTTAATAATCGTGTTAATCGTGTCGTGTCGTGTTACGCATGATATAGGCGTGTCGTGTTTGTGTTTGTATTTCTGACACGTTTATTAATCGTATCGTGTTCGTGTTTGGGCTAAACGTATCGTGCTGTAAATGTGCCGACACGAACACGATTATTACCACCCTACAATGGCCCTTATTCATGATTATGACAAGAAGAGTCTTGCTATTATCAATAATGAGATTTAAAAAACGAGCCTAAATTTCATGTTCTATTTTGGTTCTACAACTCTTAAGAACCTGGATTTCAATTTGGATTCTTGCAAAGCTTAAGCCTTTTTTTTCTCTTTCTTTATCTCTCTGCGTAGGGTATGATGCAGAAAGTCATACATCCACCAGTTTTTTCTATTTTCTCTCTCCTTATGTCTTCACGGTCACAGCTCCTGTACGTCACAACACTCACCTAACCAAAATAAGTTCTGTGCCCTCCTTGTAACAGCAAAAGACTATTAACTGCACATTTCACAAAAAAAAAAAAAAAAAAAGAAGTTAATAATCAGTTGCCTTACAAAATATCAGTCCCATGTAGTTGATTTGAGAGGACAAGACAGAATACAGACAAATTACAAGTTTAAAAACAATCAATTTTTTATTGCTGCATTATTAATTAGTTCAATTAACTGTTAAAGTTAGGTACTAAGGAAACTTTCTTTAATGTAATTACAAAAAATATAATTTGGAACTAGAGATTATGGTCACTTAAGGTACTGGTCTTAACAAAAGTATTGTCATTTGAAGGGCAAACAATAGTACTGTTTTCTGCCAAAAAACTCAACTATATTTACACCCTTTTGGGCTATAGTATGACTTGAAGAAACTCCATATTTTTGTTGGGAAACAAAAACCAAAAAAAAAAAGAAGCATTGATGGGCGTATATATTATATCACCAAAGCAAGAACTTGGAACAAACTTATGTTTGTAATGTCTCATGATAGTAGTTACATTTGGGAAAGCATTGGTTGTGCTATGCCATGGAAACCAAAACAGAAAAAAGTACAGCGGCACAAAGCCACTGACTTTTCATTGGGATTTATCAAGAAATCTTCTTAGGCTATATATCTAAAAAAAAACCATTTGTGGTTTTGTTTTTTTTTTTTTTCATTCTGAATATTATATATATTTTTGTGCCCCCGCACCAATGAATTACTTTCCTTGACAATTCCTTTTCATCCCATTTTTTGTGCAGGATACACACTTGCATGCGATAAAACTCTTGATTGGCGATTTAGGAAAAAGAAATAGAGAGTCAAGCTTTCTCGTAAGCCTGACCAAACTAGCAATGATTATTTGTTGTATGTAAAAGAAAATGTGCCAGATATCACGATTAGTTATCATTGTCACTGATTTTTTTTTTTTTTTGGTAAAACTTTGTTTCTTTTTTCCTCTAAAATCAAAGAGCAGTAAATTATTGATAATTTGTATTAGTCGAAAAATCTAAAGGTCCTCCTAAAAAGGACTTGAGCTCGAAATTTCAAGTTTTCGACTCATCCCAGAGTGATGCTTTCACCGTCAGGCGATGTGTGTAACATGCACTGTTCGAAATCTCCGCCCCACCTAATCTTATTATGCCATTTGCCTAGCGGTCATTGTTGTGTGTGTATATATATATATATATATATATATATATGTATATCTTATGTTACAAATCGCTATGTAAAACCGATAGCCACAAGCATCGTAATATTCTAATAATAATATTTACGTAAAAGTCAACAAGTGATTAATTGAGAAGAAATCGTGGTGATCACAGAATGAACGTAGTGTTGTTCTATTCCATAGACTTTGTATCCACGTTTTTATTTTTTATTTTTCTTTCAAAAAGGCTTTGTATCCAAGTATTTGTTTTACATAAGAGCTATACTATCAGGTGGGTTCGAAATTGATCATTGGTGGCTACTGGCTAGTGAACAAACAAGTTGAGTATCCAAAACTCTCTTTTTCCTGTCCTAGTGTGAGGTCCCCAACCCCCCAAGATTCTAGATTCATCTCTTTTTCCTTAATCAATCTGGTTCTTTCCAAACAGAAGCTGACAACAATTAAAAAAAAAAAAAAAAAAGAGCCTTCCCCATCAAGGAAGATAAAAACTACAAACTGAAAGCTTTCTTAGATGAGCCTTGAAAATCTCCTCTTTAACAAACACTTGCATTATTATTATTATTATTATTATTATTATTATTATAACTTTGCTAAAATAAGGTTTAATTTGGGAAAGGATTATTACTCAATTTTGGAATTTAGAAAACGAAATATACTTATAGTGTACTTATGTAATTGTATAATACAAACCCAAAGGAATTAAGATTCAAAAATAAGCAATTGAAGACCACTCAACCTATAGACTATTTAATAATAATAATAAAAATAAAATTAACCTATAGACTACATAGATCTGATAATAGTATCTAAAATATAATTAAAGAAAATAAACAAGCCAAAATTTTTTTTCCCCGATGCCAACAACCTTGTGTTTATTCTGTTTATGTATTTCAGTGCAGATATTAAAAGGACCCCTAATTAAACTCATTCATGATCTTCCTAGAGCCTAAATACTTGAAAGTCTGCTTAGCGTATGTGACTGCTTTATCTAAAGGTATCTATGTAGTTATAACAAGTAATGAAAAGAAGACAAAAACATACTAGATTAGATTATATGCAATTGATTAATAATATTATTGTCTAATTAACAAGTACACTATATTTTTAATTTTTAATCTCTAATAGCAGCCATATCAAACCAGATTTGCTCAAAGGCCTTGACTATAACTTCATGATACTCCTTGGAATTTAGAGAGAGGTAACACGCCAAAAGCTCTTCCAAGTCCTTAGAAGCTCTGATGTTATTCTCCACTATCATCTCCACCATTGAATCCCTGAAATCTCTCTGCGGATCGACCGACGATTTGACCACCGCGAAGCTCTCCGAGAGGTGTCTGTTCCTCGAAGAAACGCTCTTCCTCGCGTAGGCCTGGATCTTCTTGCTTGCCAGTCTTGGAGAGTTGGTTCTGAGCCTTATACCAGAAGAAACATTCCCACTTAAAGATTTCCGACCGCTACTAGAATCACTATTGTTTGTCGTTTTTGGTTCTTGATCTTTGGTTCTTCTTGATCTTGATATTGGTGATGATGATGATTTGTGCTTTGTGGCTTCGAATATGGTGTCGTCGAAGCTCATTGGCTTGGTCAAGATTGGAGGAAGGTCGATCATCTCCGAAACAACGTCGAAAACCCCGTCGTTTTTTGTTGCTGTCGTCGTCGTCTTGGCGGCAGAGCCGAGTTTTTCATCTTCCTCGTTGTCGTTTAAGTCGATGATGATGTCAGCGGTTGAAGAGCTGAGCCTGCAGTTACTGGAGCTCGGCCAGGAGGGAAATGGGAGGTCCAATTCGGAGTCGAATTCGGAAGGATTATTGTTAATGGAGTCCGGGAAGTCAGTTTCGGAAGAAGAACTTTCACTTGAGGAAAGAGACAACGGCCGAGAATTAATCACAGGCTTCGAAAATGGTGCTTTTCTTGATCTTGATGTGGAGATACTTCCTTTGGTGGATTTTCTGGGAGGTGCTTCGGGAAACCGGATCATGATATTTTCAGAGGGTGGTTTTGAGGAGTGTTTGGATGGTGGGAATTTGTAATCAGATGATATGATGGTGGTGGGAATTTCTGTTGTGAATTTCTGGGTTTTCTTGTTCTTCTTGTTGTTGTCGTTTTTGGTCGTGTGTTTTGGCTGAGAAATAGTTGCTTGTGGTTTCTGCGCCTGTGTGATGAGCTTTTTCTTGCTGCTTCTTTGCTGCTTTGATCTGGTTTTGCTCATGTCTTGGAGCTTGTAAAACCAGGCGTTTGGGATCATGTCTGAGAATTTAAACTTGTTGTTTCCCATCTCTCTTTATTTTGTTAATTTCTCTCTCTATGTTTCTCTTTTCTGTTTTCTGTTTGGTTTGTGTTTTGTTATACTTATGGTTGATGGCAGATAGAGATGGAGTTGAATAGATTTGGAGAGTTGGGGAGAGTGGAGATGTATAAAACCAAACAAAGTGAGAGAAAAAGCTATATAAAATGAAAATAGTATTATAATATTTTAGGTTTGATTATAAAATTTTAAAAATATAGATTAGATGGATCACCCGCTTGTTAGGCATGAAAAAAAAAGGGAACAAAAGAATCGTCTAATAAATGACTTTTGCTCCATCATTGCCACCCAGCAGAAACAGCACCAAGCAAACTTTTACATATTTCTGTTTATGATATCTATATATATATATATATATATATATGTGAATGAATTGTTATTAGATTAAAGCAAGGCCATGCATAAATGCAATTCTAATATGGCACTTCAAGGATAATCAAAAATATTCTTAAATAGAATTTGGTTATTTGATTAACTAAAAAGCAGCAAAATTGAGCAAACACATAATGATGAATTTAGTGACAAAGAAGACCCGTTTGTCTAGCAAGTGCTGTATTTTCTCGTAATTCCACTTCCATGCTTGAGAAATGATGATTCTTTTATTTTATATTATTTTATTTTTTGGGGTTGCCCTGCCTTTTTCTTTTTCAATTGCTTGATATCTACTAGGCCCCACATGCTTTGTACAGAACAGAGGAGAAGAAACTCTTTTTTTCTTTCTATTCTTTTCTCTCTTTTTTTGGGTTTTTTTTTTCCATTTCTTTCTGGTCCCTGAAAAAGCTCTTGCTATTTGCTCAGAAAGCAAAGCTGGCACGGCGTGGACGCCAACCATCTCAGAATATCAGCAGGTCTTTTTGAGTTGTTGTCTTTAGCTGAAAATGAGTTGAAAAAAGTAAACACAAGGCAGCTTTCTTGTATAACACAAAGTTAGTTGGACGCTTTAGATCTAATATTTGACCCTCTTCCTCTTGAAATTGCTTAAAAGACTAAACAGAGAGGAGCTTTCTGTGCCAGCCTCTTGCTGGGGTGCAAATCTGATCAAAACAAATTAAAAAAGTATACAAAGCCTATAGAACTTGAAAAAACAATGCCCTATTATTGAAGGTTAAATTTTTCTACTTTTTGCCATATTCCATTGAAGCAATGCCATGCAATAATCTTTACTATTTTCTTTCAAATTAATTATGAATTCACATATCATTCTTATAATCTAATGTAATTCCTTTTTATTGGCTGAAAACTAATAATGACAATAATCATGTAGTTAATATTTTGCTTTTTGTCATCCTACGGAAATACCATTAGGAACACAAGTGACACACTTTGACAAATAAGCCTTCAATTCAAGTCGTATGCGTGGTTCTTCAACATATGCGTCGTATCTTAAAAGCAACATTCTAATCTTATGACCCTAAGAGACAGAGATTTCTTCCGTGGGAATTGAAAATTTAACCTACTAGTAAATATTTGTTTTTTATCCATTAGATTTATAAAAAAAAAAAAAGCAATTTTTATGGTAAAGAAAGACAATTTTACTCCGTCAGTAGAACATAGATGGTTTAGCCATCATATTAGCTTTTTAACGGTTTGATCTACAACTGGAAGCAGTTTTATATTATGTGTTGTAATTTTTTTCAATGTGAACAGTAACAAATCAAAACGTTAAAATTTTAATCTGAGAATTAAAATGCTCTACTCTACTCATAAAGTAAAATTGTCTTTTATACTATAAAATTTCTTAAAAATATATGCCTTTGACCAAATCTTTCCAAACACCTGTAGAAAAAGGACAAAAAGGGGAAGAAAAACTACTAAAACAAGTCCTGCCCTCTACACTATGTAGCGGACAACTTGCTGCTTGCACTGAATTGAACCGTAAAATAACCCGAGCCCAATTTCTATTTTGTCTCACTTCGGATCACCGCTATTGTTTTTTTTTTTTTTTTTTTTTTTTTTAAAGAACTGTCTCACTTATCTTTACATTTAAAAGTAAGATTATAAGAAACACATTTCCAACTTGGAAAATTTTGGATTTTGCTTTGCTTTGGGTCAACCATCGTGCCAACGATACAAGCTTATGTGTTTGGTATTATGGTTAAAATTATTGATTAAAATTATAAATATTGTACTATATAAAAAATTTATTTTGTAGCAATTTTTTTCTTTTTATTGTAACATATAAAAACTTTATATTATTTTTAATTACAAAATTAATTAAAATCAACTTTACCAAATAAAATATAACTCCCGATCCCATAACACAAAACTCAAGAATGTTTTGATTAAAGAATAATTAATCAAAAACTTTTTTGCTTCTCAAGATTTTCTCTTGGCTCTGGTTCTGGTATACAAAATGTCTAATCAAAATAGTGAGACACATGTAATGAGTGAAGGTAACTTAATTAGTTATAAATTTTTTCATCTTAATCATATTTGTAGATTTAAGTCACGTTAAACCTTAATAGTATTCTTCATTTTCTTTTATCAAAAAAAAAAAAAAAAAGTTCAGACACAATAAAGTCGAAAGCACGTTTAAGAAAAGACATGACAGCTAACCCGACGTTGACCATAACATGGAGGGTAAATGCAGTTGGTGACGTTTCTTCTTGTAACGTCTAGTTTATACCTAATGTCGACAACCAACGGGACATATATATTTACTTTAAAGAATTGATAATATAATATTGGATATTACTCATCTCATTCTCATCCAATGCTTGCAACAAAATGCTTCTTTAGCTTTCTTTTTTTTTTGGGTTGAAATCTTAAGAGAAATGTATATTTTTCAAATCGTCAAATATAACTAGAATTATTTTTTATATAAATTTAATGATCGAAAATAAAATACCTATTAATAAGTTATTTTTTTAGTAACATTGGAGAACTTACCTTTTTTTAATAATAGAGATGTTTAGAAGAGATTTTTTTTTTTTTTTCATGTGTGTTTTTAGCGGAATGTTTTGACGACAGCAAGTAATAGGTGATATAGAGCAAAGGAAAGGGACAGGAATTAGCAGACAGGAAAACATAACCGGCTTAAACCAAAGGACGCAATTCGTCAAAGTATTATATCAAACTTCCACAGCAAGCGACAAACTGAGTATTTAGTGGTGTAATATTAACAAGCCATGCGACATAAAGAGATTGAAAACAATATGGGGGAATGGTAAGAAAATTATTTACTGTAATGGCTACGAAAATTCAGTAATTTAAATCTAAAATTAATTTAGATTTAAATAATAAATTTTTCTTAAAAATTCGTATTTTGTAATACAATAACATGTAATTTATTTATGGATAATGTTAATGTGCATTACATATATCAATTTTTATGCAAAATTGAGTATTTTAAATAAGAAAATTTATGAGTTTAAACACTCAAAAATTTGTAAAGCACTATTAAGGTGAAATTCATATCATATTAATTATAAACTATAACACCCTCTCACGGGACATCACATTTATCGACTCATAACACCTACTATTTATGATAAAATATAATTTTCTAGAATCTAAATAAACAAAGCACTACAATAATAGCTTGATTTTTTTAAAACATGACTTTTTAATTAAATCAAATAAACTTCATGTAAAAATAAAAACATAGTTGCAACATTACCAAAAACCTTAAACTTACAAAATATCATTAACTTACAAAATCTCATAAAATAAATGAAAACCTAGAATATGTGGAATTATAAATAATAGAATAAAAGTTTAAATCATCATTAATTCAAAATGAGCCACTCTAATATTCTGTTTCTGCCACCATGTATACACCCGCACTGAGCTCCTCCATTCTTATACCTAACTCTTGTTTCTAGCTGCAATGTAAGAAACATCTAGTAAGCATAATGTTTAGTAAGCACATTCTAAATCTCACAAATTTTTTCATCAATTAACAATGTTTAACAAAATGAATTCATTGACAAGTAAATATATATTTAAAATAACATATATAGTAATACTTCAAAATATCTATTTATAGTAGGGCCATGACGTTATACCGTCATAACACACTTTAGTCATTGAAAGAGTGAGAGAGTGACCCCCAAACTAATGGCAACAAGATGAAGCGACTGCCCAACATTCAGTCCGCTCACCGGACCATAATCATTGTCAATCCATCAAGTGTATGATGCCTTTTTAAAACATCAAAATAATATAGATATAACACACACACACACACACATATATATGTTTTTCATTAAAAAAAAAAAAGTATCTATTAAACAATGAGGTAAAAATAACATCATTTTTTATCGTTTTGCAACAATTTCCTTATTACTAAAAGTCCTCATCTTAAAGAGTCTTAGGGCCCGTTTGGTAAAGGAATTCGAATTATGGTGATTTTAGATTCTTTTTGAATAATATTGTGATTTAGATTATGATTTGAGTAATGTGATTTGAGTTATAATTTAAGTTATTGTTTGGTTGTTAAAGTATTTAAAATTTTGGTTTGAATAGAGTATTTAAATATGTGTTTGGTAAGTTTTTAATTTAGATTTGGATTTTTTGTTGCCCTTTTATGTGTTAATATGCAAGCCAGTGTGGCTATTATAATATAAAAGTTGTTCTCTGTAGTGTTTTAATACGGTATAGCCTTAACGGTCAAAAAGGGTTGCTTGCAGTAAGATTCCCCTGGGTTCTCGAGCCTGCACTGTAGAGTTGTGGTTGAAGTACCAGAAAACAGCCAAAGAGAAGAACTCCAAATTTTGAATCAAGAGGGCCCGAGTACTGATTCAAAAACCTACCATATATCAAAACCAAACAAGCATTTCAATAACTCATGAAATCCAAAAACTGTTTTGAGTCTTTTGAGTGAAGGGAGTGCTCAAACCAAACGAGTCCTAATATAACATACCATCGACACTAACCTCTTTAATTTTGAAGGTAAGAGATATACTTACATGACCTCTAGACTTACACAACCTTCAATGATAGGTGACATGACGACTCGGATCTTTAGCGCGTTCGCTTCTTTGAATATTTTATACCAAACATTTATATTGACCATAAGTCACTAATAAAACTATTAACAATATCTAAACATCTCATACTACCATTGAACATCACCTCGTCACCTATTAGCATCAAGAAGCACAAAATCACAATCTATGAACCTAGAGCATAATTCTCAAAAGTAGGCAGAATGACCTTTACTTACTTAAAAGTTCATAATAATTTCATCTTAATTTCAAATTCGTCAAAATCAGTGGTATTAGAAACTAGACAAAAAACAAAAAGTTTGATATATACGTATATTTTGACGATAACTTGCATGACAAAAAGTCCTTGGAAATCAGTCTAAAATTTTGGGTCTGTGTAAAATTGCATAGCTTTCTAGGTTAACTACGAAAAAAATCATAACTATTTAAAAAAACTCCAATTCAAACAATTCAAATACCAAATGAAAGTGTAGGAAGCCTAGTATTTGGGAAAAATATAAAAAGAATAATGCATATTCGAAAATTATTGAAACATAAAGGCTGCTGGGGGTTTGCATAAAAAAAAGGCACGAGACTTCAAACAATTCAATACTAATTTATGACCTAATAAAACCTCAATTAAGATTGTAGACATATAATTCACATGATGATAATTGATAATAAAATACACCCATAAATATTTACATGACGAAAATATGAAAATTTATGATATCTCCGATCTATAGTTTAATGACAGATTAATCAAAACAACCAAATCATCAACTCTTTTCAATCATAAATTGACATAAAATACATACAATAAAAAAATCCACGTGATAATAATAATCGTTATAATACTTATTTAACATACCAAAATATCAAACAAACATGTTAAATGATTAATACACTTACCAAGATAAGTGAAAATAGGGAGAACAGAAACCTTGATAAAGCCAAAATAAACCAAGTATGAAACCAGTCAATGAGAAAAGAATGAGGTATGAGTCTAGGGTTACAAATCGGAAGTCTTTATATAGTTTTTACGAGTGGGATACTTATAAAACCTTAAGAACTTCCACTTTTTTTTTACATGTAATTCTATTTTGTTTTCTTTTTTATTCCTATTCGGCAAATACTTGCCGCAAGCCCTTGACACGTTAAGGCTAAAGCCATAACATATATATATATATATATATATATATTCATATATAAAATATACACACGTAGTAAATAACACGTTAACTTATATATTTATATATAAAATATACAAATATATTATACACATATAATATATATATTCATATATTATAGAATATAACATATGTAATATAGTGGTTTCCTATTATATACACAATTTAACTTATATATCCATATATATGTGTGTTGAAAAAATAAACCATATGCTGTAATACATAAACCAAAATTTATATTAATTATTTCTTATCATATTTTATTTAATTGAAACAAAACAAAATACACCATCACATCATTAATTCATAAATAAACATAATCCTCTCATATTTGGCATGAATCTTTCTAGTACATCAAACCCCTCATCGCTATTACCTGTGACAACACTAAAGAGTACGTTAGTAATGATATCATTATCTTCAATTATAACATTTGACCCTCCATTTACCAATAAATAGAAAAAGTGGGGTGTTACAAAAGCTTTGTGATATAAAATAATAAAGGGAAAATATGTTAATTAAAATAGATAACCATGCCATAGTCCAAAATAGGATAAAAATGATTAGTTACTAGTTAGATAAACTGGTAAAGATTTCTATGTCTACAATTCATCAGATGATGAAGTACAGTGTCAAAACACACACAAAAGTAAAAAGGATACACAATACAGTGTAATTGTATTGATAAAGTATAAATGCAGATATATGAAATACGGTATTGAGATTTACTCAATGTAGGTAAAAAGTCAATCAATATAATTTTAGCCTATTAAAGATAATATCTCCTCAATTTTTCATAGTATAGAAAAAATACTACATAATGTAAAATTACACTATGTAAAAGCTAGAGGGACCTACAAAAAACTAACACCTAAAAGTGTGAAATTTGGCATGCTATCACCCTTTGTGTACCCAGTTCCTAGCTTATAAAAGGGGCCAAATTTTGCCACAAAAATTGACTTAGTGATGACTAGGGTGATGAGTCATTAAGTTGGAAAAAATCCTAAAGAGTTGTCATCATTTCCATGCAAGATTTGAACCAAAAAAATACTCTATTTCTCTTGTCCCAAAACCGGCAACCCTTAGGATATTCCTCTAAAATTTTCTCAAGAAAACATCTTCAAAGCAAGCTCTAGGACAAGTTCAAGCTTCCTAGTGCAAGAATTGTCAAATTTGAAGGTAAAATCCTAGACTTTCTCTAAACGTTTGTACAGTTTTTCGGTTTTTGGAGGAATTTTGATAGGGGTCTTCTTGTCAAGAATTGTGTCTAGGAAGAAGACAAGATCAAGCTTCTTGTGGAAGCTCACAAAGCTCACAAAAAAACCTTGGTCAAACCTTGAACCTTACCCTGAGTATTAGTTATTTTATGAAACTTCGAGTATGATTTGCACTTAATATAGACTATGGCATGTTAAAAAGACACTATGGCATGATTGTGTGAAAATTATGTGTATGACGATGATGTTTGATGCTTATAAAACTAGGGTATTTTCATGCTTTAAATTAAGTTTGAAAAATTATGCAAGACACAAAGTTTCAATGATTTAAAAAAAATAATAATTTTGACACATTTAGTAGCCATTTACCTATTGAATCTGAAAATTATCCAAAATAGTACGATTCACAGCTTTTGTGAACAAAGCTTAATGAAAATTTCAAAGGAATAAAGTGAAAAAAATTATTCAAATTTGGCAAAATTGAAAACTAGCCAAAAACTCCACTCCACTGTACAGTCCAAATTTTTGGAAAGTTAAGACAAAAAACTTGTAGAACACGTCAAAACTATTAAGAATCGCAGGCAGCTCATGAAAATTCTACACAATTACAAAATTTCAAAAAACATTTCGAAATTAAAGGGATTGGATTTAGATACTTTAAAGAGTTTTAATTCTATTGAAAAACCGGCCCAATGGTATAATATAATCATTTTTCGACCCAGGGCCAAAATTGTCAAAATTTTCACAAAGTTAGTTAAATTTGTAAAGTTTTGTCAAAATGAATTTTTACCATAAAATGAAAATCAATGCCTCGTTTTTTTTATTGCCGATTATCAATAAGCAACAAAATGCAAGTTTTTAATAGAAGTAGGCTTGAAAAGTTTCCAAGACCTATCAAGGGTTAAACGTAATTTTTTGCAAAACGGCCAAAACGGCCTTCAAAATGTCCGAGTTAGAAAAACACCCCTTAAGAAAAACACCTCTTAGTGGGAATTTCTCTTTATTTCCCTCAGTGACAAAAAGGCATCGAAAGATAAGTGAAATAAGTTCTATAATGCTCAAGTTTCTAGAAATCGTCTAATAACTAGATTTGGTAAATAGCATTTACGTTTTATTATTGACATGTACTTCAATGATAAGTAAGTTAGCTAATGACTATTAAATTGTCCAAGCAAGACACTTGGACAGATAGTGAAGGAAACGAGGAAATTAGGTAAGTACAGTACAACTTCCAAGTAAGTTCCGAATCCTACTTAGAGTGTGAACAAAATGGGTTTTCAAAAAGTGCTATTGTATCAACTAATCAAATACATTAATAATGCACCTATCTTAAGTTATTTAAGCATCATGAATAGTATGTCATCATAAACTAAAAAAACTAGTAAATAATTCACCAGATAAAATAAGAAAGTATCATACCAACCTCCCAAATTAAGGAAACTTTCAAGTTATATTACAGCCTTGATGTCACGATGACCTATGTGTGCATTTGGTACACACGCTTGGGCCCTAGTTAAGTTAAAGACATGGCATAATTAAAGTTCATAACTAAGCATAAATAGACCATGCATATAAGTATAAAGTTATTTTGTAGGCTATGTCTGAACTTGCTAAGCAACAGCTCACTTAGTTATTTCATATTGTAAGGAATCTAACCAAGAGGCCCGAATAGAATTATTGTAGAGCTGGCAACGGTGGATGAACAGATGTGTAGTCAGGGGTATTAAATAACGCTGCAGAAATATTTTCGTAGTAAATTAAGTATTTTGGATATGTTATTTTGAAAAAAAAAATATTGAATATGGTATGGTGTATAATATAAGATAAGTAAGTGTCATAAACTTTTTTGTAAATGATTATAGTTTTATGAAATGTACTTACCTGAATCTAAAGCCTTTTAAAAAATATATTTGAATTTTCAAGACCTTAATAAAGATAATAAAGCCTAAAGAAATGTTTAATTACGGTCTGAAAAATCAGATCATGACATTTACACCGTGAATATATTATCTATTATAAATATTTTTAAAACCTACTATTTATTTTTAGAAAGTTTCAAACATCTGTTATTTTCCATATTTTCCCTTTTCTTTATATCCAAAGATCCTGTAACTGCTGTAGACCAAGTCTATTTTGGTGGAATGATAAGCCCATTGTAAAGAGGCCGAAAACCCCACTCCATGCGGAGTGGTTCGTTGGGCTTGAGGTTTTTCCTTAAAAAAATAAAAAAAACCATTCAATAGAAGGATTTGTTATAGGGCCATTTCAGAGTTGCTATTTAAACCAGTAGTTTCAAGTTCCGACCACTAGTTTGACAATACCTTTTTTTTTCACATGTTATAATATTTTTAAGGAGAATTTTTGTGAATGTCATCTTAAAGAAATTTACTTTTTATAAATACTACACATGTTTATTTATAATATAATTTAACGTGTAATATAAATAATAGTATGATATAAACTTTTTTAAGTGTGACATCAATAAGCACAACTTTTAAAAGTGTGGCATAACATGTAATTTTCTCTATTTTCAATTTAAACTTTATGCTCTAAACCATTTCCCAAAGGACCTAATATGGTTTTCTTATTGGTTTGTACTTTGTAGAGCAACAACATAGAATTGAGGATCTAAATTACCAATCGTGGAAGAAAAATATTAAAGGGAATTTTTATAAAAGCCATCTTTTGAGATTTATTTTTTATAAGTGTCATAAATGTTTATTTATAGCACAACTTTATATGTTATATAAATAATAGTGTGGCATAACTTTTTTTAACTATGATATAAATAAATACAATTTTTAAAAGTATAGCATAATATGTAATTTTCTCAATTATATTAAATAGCACCGTCCAACAATCGTCGACCTGAACAAAAATAAAAGATTATTCTGCAGTTTTTTTGTTTTTCAATATAATTTCTATGGCCTGCACCCTGCAAACCTTCTCCAATATTAGCTAATAAAAAAAGAAAAAGAAAAAATGAGAGGACTGAAAATCAATTGTAACTTCTTCTCCTTATCATCATCATCTTGAAATGAGATTATAACCCGCTATAATAGTTACTAGTTTGGTTACATTTAGATTCGTTGTCAACCCAAATTTTGAAATTACTTCAATGTTACCGGATGTCCCTGAAGGGACTTGCTTGTACGATCTTAGGTGTCATGATTTAATTGTTTTTGTCCGCTTTAATTGGGGAATGGATTTCTTCTTCCCAAGTCATGTAGCAGCACCCCTTTTGAAGTCAAAACGCAAGGCTTTTTGTCAAGGCAAGGCAAGCATTACTCTCTCAAAAGGAAATAAAGCATTCATTTCACGGTAATGCCACTTTTATCAAGACGTGATTAGCACCCAAATTCCAATTAAGCCTTCTCTTCATAGAACAGAAACTACAAAGTCTCCTCCTCTATCTCTCAGTACCACCCACTTCTAAAACACAAATCTCTCTCTCTCTCTCTCTCTCTCTTACTGTTGTACCAACCCTGAACAAACCACCACTTGTTAAAACAAAAAAAGGCAACAAAGTTACCAACATTCTGTTCTGTTCCTTCAATTCCACTCTCCTTACCAATCATTAGATAATGAAAGTGAAGGCATTAGCTTCCTTCAAATCCAAGCTTCTAAAACCATGCAGAAGATTACTACCCACTTTCAAATTCAAGCTCAAGAAACCCGTCTTTATAAGATCTCTTCACCCTCACAACAACTACAACAAGATCAGAAAAGCCCCGAAAAATCGAATCACTTCATTCTTTGCATCTCTACGTTTTTCCAGGAAGACGAGCGACATGGACAGACTAATGCAGCTCAAGAGTTTCTCCGAGAGAGGCGGTGGCAGCGAAGAAATGCTCTTTCCATCGCCTCTAACGCCTGCTTACGATAAGGTTAACAAGGCCGGTAATAGCGACGCTTGCTCGGGTCTTGAGGACGTGCAAGACGCGTGCAGGAGTTTCGAGAACTACTTGGTGGAGATGATCGTTGAAGAAGGGAAGTTGACAGACTTGATGGACGTAGAAGAGCTTCTTTTTTGTTGGAAGAACCTCAAGTGTCCTGTTTTCAAGGATTTGGTGAGTAGATTTTATGGTGAGCTTTGCAAGGACTTGTTCTCCACTGACGCAGATGGAGTTGATAATCCCTAGTGATTTCTGGAACTGTTGTAGCAAAACAGTGTCCCGTGTCCTCAGCCTCTCTCATTATTTCCCCCCTTTATTTTTTTTTAAATACCTTGCCGTATAAGAATGTGAAACAAAAAATGACTTTCAAGATACGAGTTCTTTGTAAACTCAAAAAAGAACAAAGACAAATGACTTTCAATTTTACTTTTTGAGTGTTGTTAAACCAGACTAACCAGACCAGCTCGGGCCAAAAGGGAACTTGGCCGCTCTGATGGCGAGGAAATGGGGCACAAGCTTTAGCCATTAGCCCGGCGGGCCCTGTGCAAGATGAGGCGATCCATAAGTTTTACAAAGAAAAAACAAATTTGAAAACACTATAGAGGCCTAAACGACATGGTCCACGGGCCAACGACCTAGATGAAGTCTGGATGCTTGAGCCAGTCCACCCCGAGTCTTTACACGGATCTGGCCGAGCGTCGCGCCAAAGAGGTGGGCCACTGGCCGTCCCGTTTGACCCGGCCCAATTTGACAACAAATTTTCTTGTTCCGTGATCTTACATCCAGGCTGAGGCAGAGCTACACAACCTCGTTAAAGAGAAAATCAGTACGATCCTATAATGAATAAAAGCACTTCACCCAACATAAAAGGAACAAAAACTAGAATAGATTGCAATAAAAACTATATATATATATACAGTTCAGAACAGAATTTAACAATATCCTTGCAGTCCAAAATTCCTTAGATTTATCAAAAACTGACCGTTGGAACGTGCAAACTATCCGCTTCGAGAATTAATTTTCCAAGGTCATCAAGCAAGCCGTAGCTTGAAAAGCTCCAATGACAGTTCTCAGTAACTAGAGCTAAATATTAACATCTTCAAAACAAAAGAACAACTAGGTTTCTGCCAAATTACCTGTTAGTTGTAGCACCTCAATCTAGCATTTACCATTTGATGATTCCATAATTTTGGAAGCATAAATCTTGGACTTCACCCATGTCTCCCCAATACTCAACTCTGCGCTTGACTTGGCCTTGAGCCAAACCAACTTCGCCTTCGTTACCCTCCTCCACGGATTCCACATAAACATTGGAGAAATCACTTCCTCTGTTAGCGGTAAAAGCTCTTGCTTTGGGATTTAATGAGCCTGCAATGCCTTGTAGAACCCAAACCCACTTTGCAATTCTGGCAAATATCTGGTAGAATGGTGTCCTCGGATGCTTTCCGCTCGATACAAATGTCCTGTGATCCAGGTTCCCGAAGAATGATGCTTCCATCATTGGATGAACAACCAGTAGGTACTTCTCTGCACAGAATTTGGCGAAATTGAATTTGGGATCTTCAATCAAAGCATCAATAGGGTCGTCAAACCTCATGACGTAATCGGAATCCCATTCCTTCAATCACGTCCCACTGAACATTCTTCTAGCAATGTAGGCCTCAAATGCGTACTTCTTGTGAGACCTTTTCGAGTAAACAGCTTCCTCTTCAATAAACTTTGCCGCCAGATCTAACTTCCAACTAGAAGCTTTCATCAAGCTAATCAATGGCTTTCCGAAATCGTGTATGGACTTTGAAGCGGCTTCAAAAGCTTTCTGGAAACCCCTTATGTTCAAAAAAGTATCAAACTTTCTTTCCAAACTTTTCTGCTTGATCTTCTCAACAAATTTGGCATTCCCAACATCCAATTCTTTAAGCTCTTCTACCAACCGTATGACCTCAGAGTTTTTAGCTTTCACTTTCGACTTCAATTCTTCAAGCAGCCTCTCCTGCACTTTGCTTTTTGCCTGCAGGAGAGCAAGGCGAGAGGAATCTTACCTCATCTTCCCGAATTGCTTCTCCTTGTAGGCATGCTTGATCTTGAAGAGCACTTCAAGCTCAGCCATAACAAGATCATCAGCGGCAGCAATGATTTTCGGGTTATAGGGAATGTGAGCTTTCTGAAGCTGAACATAAGCTGATTTCAGAGCCGAAACAACGTCAAACAACTTAATTATTTCCGTGTGTCCAAACACATTGCTCTCGGTTTTCGGTTCACCAGGATATGGATGTACTTTCAAGCCGTCACATTCTGCCTCCTCTGTCGTCGTTGCATCGCTGCTCTCCTCAACCAACGCACCATTGCTTTCAGAGGGAAACACGTCAATGGATCTCAACTTGCAGACCTTGGCAAACTTGGAGACTATTTCGGATATGTTTGAGGAGGACTTAAAGGGTTTAGAGCCAACAACCTCCATACTTTATAGGATGATCTAAAATCCTCGAATCAAAGCTTATAATAGCACGCAGATCTGATAATAAACAAGACTTGGTATCCACAAAGGGTAATTTCCAGAATATGAAAGGACAACAAGAATATTACACAAGTTGGCTTAAATTGGGCATAGCATTATTTGCATCCATGAAACACCCAACAAAAGAACAACCGAGATTCCCGGTGGTGAACTGGCCCTCTTATAAAGAAATGAACAGGGTTTTCTCAGTGGTACATTAGGAACTACTCAGAAACATTAAACAATTAACAGAACTTTTTACATCGTTTGAATTCACAAAATGCCAAAAAAAAAAAGTGATAATAGAAGGGAAAAAAACCCACATTGAGGAAATCCACAACTCAAAGATTCAAACCTCAACTTTAAAAGGCGTTTAAAAAAAAATCAAGCCAAACACTGAAACCCAATAAATCTATTAAAAAAAACCACTAGTGACACCGGTTGAGCTCAAAGTTAACAAAAAGAGAAAAAGCAAAACAAAAGAAACCCAACATTTATAGAAACCTGTATAAGCCCTGGTTCATCAACAATAATAACATGCTTAGCTATAATGAAATCTTACCAAGTAAAGAAGAGGCCTCTGAAGGGTGGACGAAGAAAGTGTGAGGTTTAAGCTCCTGGTCTCGCCAGCTTTACGACGACGTTTCAGGAGCTATGAGTGGTGCTCTGATTGTCCCATAGACAATGGTTTTCTGGAGCTCAGCTCAGGCGTTTACTTGTGAAAGAATATTATTTGTATTTTTGCCTCCAAAAAATATTGGTCTCCGGTACTAAAATAAAAATCAAAAAGGAAAAAAGAAAATTGTTTGGATTTGAAACTTCAAAACTTTCTTAAAATATATAAAAAAAAATCGTATATTACTGGGAAAATGGACCGCGAATCTCCAAGCTCCTCCCCTACTTTACATTTCTCTTTTTAATTCTGCTTCCTTTCCTTTTTTTCAGAGATCTCTGCCGCCCTTTTAAAAAATTCTGAAAATAAAAAAAGGGAAATTTTTTTTTGAGAAAAATACAAAACACTTTTTGTATGATATGACAAATATATTAGCTTTATGAAAGAGTCTTATCATAGGTATGAAAAAAAAAACAAATGAATAGGATTTAATCATACAGTCTCTTTTTGACGATTCCATCATGTAATTCTTTACTTTATCAAAATATTTAAGGTGTTTTGAGGTTTTTTTACTATATAGTTTAACCAAAAATAGTATAAAATTATCACATATTATAACATAAAATAAAATTTGTAGAACTTTTAAATCTTATGATGCATAATTTTAATTATAAAATTTCAAGCCTTCACTCAAACACCAAATCATTTCATTTAGAAAATGATAAGATTTTTTTGAAAGGGAATTAAGCATACAATATCACAAAAAATCCAAGTTTATAAGTCAATTTTGAAATGAGGCATTAAAAATCAGCTCATAATTTTGAAAGCATCAAAGTTCCAACAAAAAGAAAAAAAAAAGATTTTGAAGCATCAAATTTTATAAAATTTAATATTTGCATGTGATCTCATGTTAAAATATGTGCACCATGTAAGCAGTAAGAATTTAATACACACACACGCGCGAAGAACTTCGGTTAGCAAATGAATTTGAAAGTAACAAAATCGCTCTGAATTACCAAAAGCTTTTGGAAAAATGAAAAATAAAGGGTGGTTTTTTATCAAGAAAAAATGAAAAAGTCCGCACGCGAGAGAGAGTCACGCATCCCAAAGGCACTTAAACGTGGGGTACACTTTTGATGATGTGGGTTTTCTTGATTGAATCTCAACCGTCCAAGTTTTGTTTGAGTTATGTGGAAGTGGAACCAGATAGTAAACGACAGCGTTCTGAATGATGGGCCCGAGAATTGGGTTTTCCCACAACGCCTTTGCAGTTGGACACCAGACGATGCTACTCTCAAGTCGTGGGGAGCCTAAACCCAAACGACAACCCAATGTGAGATATGAAATCTTCCAAAGCAAAAAGAATATAAATCATTAACAATTGAAAAGAGAGAGAGAGCGGTAAATTGCTCTAATAATGTTTAATTTTTTACAAAATAAACATTTGGTCCTTAATTTTTTATTTTTAATTTATCAGTCCTCAACCATTGATTTTAGTTGTTGAGACATCAATTTAAAGGTCAAACAATTAATTTTAGATAAAAAATGTGATAAATTGATCCCAAAGTTATCAAAAAGATGACAAACTGGTTCTAAAATTATCAAAAAATTAACAAATTAGTCTTAAAATTAATAGTTTAGCCGTTAAATTAATCTTTTAGCAACTAAAATAAATGGTTGATGACTGATATATATCAAAAAATAAAAGGTTGAGACTAAAATTATATTTTCGTGAAAGATTGGGGATTAACGTGGCTATTCATCCGAGAGAGAGATTTGCTTGCTCTGAAATTTTAATTTGGGCAATCGAAATTCAACCCCATGTTTAGAAATAAGAAAAAAAAAATGAAAAACACTGTATTAAAAAATGTAGAATGACTTTCACAAAAAAAAAAAAAAAAGGGGGTTGAAAAGTAAATATACAATTATGTGTCAAATTTTCACATTCCAATTTTAATAAAAATGTTAAAGTTTAAAGTCTATTTGAGAACATGGTTCAAAATAAAATGTCTTGGTTCAAATAATCTTTGTTATAATATTTTTTTAAAAAAAAATTGAATTATTATAACAGGTTAAAAAAATTGATTCGTGCCGTGTTTACCAATAGATTCCGTACGTGAAATGTTTTTGGTAGTGTGTGAGGGGAGAGGAGAGCTAAAATTGCCATATAAAAAAGAAAATAATATTTGGATGTGATGGCTTGGGAGAGGCAAGATGGGTATAAAGGGGCATTACTATTCAGGATTTGATGGAAACAATTTGTTCCGTAAAATATGAACAGCCAGTTAGTAAGATGCTCTTTTAACCACGTAATAAAAGATCCAAAAAGGCTGTTTTGTTTTGCCTCTTTCTTCTTATTCAATTGATTTTTCTTGGCAAAAGGCTGTTATGGTCTCTGCAACGTTTACACAAAAACAGTCGTTGGTCCTATTTTCAAACCAAGAAGGTGAAGTCAAATTTAAGTAACCAAATGTTGGATTTGACACTTTAAAATAAATACAATTATGTTTCTGTTTTTCAATTATTAAATTTATATCAGAAACTAAATACATTATTTGTATAAAAGGACCTATTGCTCTACGTACAATAGTCATGTTAAGTTTAATAGAAAACTATCTGTTACATTTTTTTTCTTATATATATTATCTTGAAGCACGATCCCCTATGAAAAACAATTGACATTTAAGTGTTGAAGTATGGACAAAGCTACTCATAGTTGAATGAAGGCACTTGACCCACACAACTTTTAAAATTTCTATTTTTGTGCA
>CAMOHE010049237.1:0-13195 GCA_946598075.1 Artocarpus hirsutus
TATAACCTCATATATATATATATATAATATAATATAATATAATATAAACTTATAATATAATATAATATTATAATATAATATAAAATAATTATAATATACAATTACTTATATATAACAAAACTAATTACTTCCATAACAAAAAAAATATTAATTTTCATATTATTCTCTTGGACATTTTATATTATCCAATTACTTAATGCCATTATAATAAAACTACTACATATGTAATTATCATAGCATCATAAATGTTATGAAAATAAGAAAATATGCAACAACATTCATGTCATCATCAAAAATATAACTGTAGGTATACATAACCCTAGAGCATTATAAAGATTATTAATTTTGAGCAAGTTGAAACCTATAAAATAAATAAATAAATACTTTAAGCTTATCATCACTTTTGACATGAATATCCCAAGCACATCGATCCCACGAGGCCGTCACCTGTAACATTACTAAATAAAAAGTTAATTTACTTAACATAAATAATAATAGCACTAAAATATCACATTCTAACGTTAAATTAACATAAGTGTCCATAGAAGAAAACGGCGGGCGTTACAAGGTATGGGTATCTCAAGATTCTAAAAATTTCATAGCATTTGAGACTTTACAAGATTCTTCAAGGGATGCCTTTCAAACTCAAATAAGTAAACTTAGGCCAAATATCATTATGTTTGAGTTTGCTTCATTCTAATAAAACTTGTAACATCAAAAATTATGATAGATGTTTTAAATTTTTTCTGGTTTTATTTTTCTCTTGAGCTATCTTTTTGACAATTGTCCCTTCTTTTCTTTTGATTATTTCCCTCCCCACGCTTATCTTCTATTCCTAACCCAATTCCTTGTAAAATTCCCTTGTACATGAAATAAGTCTCTAAAGCTTCAATTCATCTTTAGAACATGGAGAAAAAATATAAAATTTTATCAGACTAGGAAAAAAGATGTGGTTAGCTAAAGAAAAATATCTGCATGAAGGCTCAAATTGGCTAACTAGGGATGTTCTCTTGGGAACATCAATTGGAGCTTTAGTTGATTTGGCCATAGTGGTAGAAATCCTAGTGCCTTAATCATTTATCAAGTAATGCTTAATCAACTATTAGCCTTGAAAGACCTCTTGAAGAGTTTTGATATTTAACCCCTACATGTCAAAACTAGATTGATAGTCAAAGTGAGGATATAAGAATCTACTCATCCTAGAATGTTTGTCTCTATATTGAATAACATGGCTATTGTGTGAAAAGATTTGAGTACAATCATCATAAAAACATATTAATCAAAGAATAACATCAAGAACCAAAACAATGCTCATAATTAATCAAAGCCATAACATTAAAGCTCACTTCTTACTAAGATAGCTATAAGGTATCCTAAGAGTCAAAAAACCTAAAACAAGAAGAAAATTTTCTACAATTTTTTATTTTTATTTTGCCTTTTACTCTTAATTTTATGGAAAAACAAGAAGGCCTAAAATCTTAAATTCTTCCCCCCCACCCCCATATTTAATCATTACATTATTCTCAATATTAGACTAGGCATAGAAGAAAAGATAGAAATAAGAACAAAACAATAAAGCAATAAAAAGATAGAGTGGAGGAGAGCTAGAAAGATTGAATCTTGTCATGGTGTGCTCTCCATCCGTTATGTTGCCTCGCAATAGGCGCTTGGTTTAATGTCTTTAGCCTAGCTTAGAGAAGCGTTCATAAAAAAGCTACTTCTGCCCATAAAATCCATCATAAAACGCCACATATAGATCTTCACTGTTAATTCTCTCAAGCTTGGCCAGATGTAGAAGATGTCTGCACATCGTACCAACTTGACTCGGTTTCATTGAATGTGCAACTTGACTCAGTTTCATTGAATGGGCTTAGGAAAAGAACTCTGTTTCTCACTATAGCTCATAGAAGGTGTAAGTTGGTGAAGGTGGCTTCAATGTGCTTAGGGTGCTAACTTCCCACCCTATGGCACTAGAGCACCCAAAAAGTGGTTCTGGGCGCCTAGTTATTGGTTTTTGGCCTAATTTCCTCTATGCTACAAGTTGCGACGCTTAAAACTCATCTAAATTCATGGTTTTTTACTCTAAAATACTCTTTAGCCTCCAAAACACCTACAAAATACAAACATAAATTAAAACAAGAAAACCCAAAAACAAATAGAGATAATACAAGCAAAAATGATAAAGAAAATTTATGATATTAAGCACTCATCAATTTATAAAAAAATCTTGGATAATTTTCTTCTATTAATTAATTTTCATTAGTCTTTCAATTTCAATTGTAACAAATTTTAAAATTTAAAGTGTTGTTTACCAAATTAAAAATATAGAGTCCAAATTGCCAAGCTCTAAAAGTTAAGGTATACCAATACAATCATGAACAAAAAGCCATCTGTACAAATTGCTTGAGTATATAAAAATCGTCCCAAACATTCATCATCAACTATCTCTTCTCGAATCTGAGACCACCAAAATTGGCACACAAGGCCAATAAGCGACTCACAAAGATGATTAAGTTCAAAAAGCTTAAAGATCAATGTAGGTGTCACATCCCCAAACCCGGATGGTGACGTGATGGTTCAATTAAAATTAATTAATTAATATTAACTAAGCTCGCTTATTAATTATTAAAGTTATTTAATAAAAAGTGGTAAGTTTTTTTTTAAAAAAAAACTATTAGATATAATGCCATGCATTCCCACAATATTAAACTAGATTAAAATATGAGAACAGTGATATCGGGCTGGGCCACACCGGACTCACATTTTGCACACATATAATATCGACATAAAATATAATACAAATCATAGTCTAATAAATAAATAAATGATGCTTACATACCACATGTCTTAATCGAGCAAACAAGTAGCTAAACTAAGCTCCTATGGTCCACTCCTGCAATTTGGCACATCTTAATTGGTGGTGTACTACGAACCACCTGGAAAGAGAAAAATTTCAAAATAATAAATTTGTGAGTGAAAGGCTCAATGGGACTTAGTTTATGAAACTTTAATGTAATTAAATAAAATAGCATTAATTCATAGAATTTTTTTTTTTAAAGAATAGAAAATAATGGCAATAACTTAAATACTTACCATTTTGGTCTAATAATCATCTGTCATTATGTTTACCATTAGTCACTAGGCAAAGCCAATATCTATCTACAGAAGTGGCCCAGCTGGGTTTTAAGACTTACCCCTAAGGTCCTACTCTACACGACCTGATCTCTAAATTATGGCATCATGCCCTAGTATATCATTCCGAACGGTGTTTCTTACTCGTTCGGTAATGTGCCAATACTCAGGTCTCATATTACCAACTTCCTCATTTTCATTTATTATTCTGTTCATTGTTCATTATAATCATTTCATCATTCTACAATTATAGAAAATAATTGGATAAGTGTATCCTATTCATACTTGGAAAACATCTCTTAGAAAAAACGTCTTGGCCAATACTCTTTTAAAACATGGCGACCAAGGGAAAAGGGGTTTAGAGTCCTACCTCATTATATAGCATGATAACACAAACACAGTAGTCTCGGTCCACTATACGTCAGCTCTTCAGAACCGCGAACAACCTTAGATATGAATTAAATGTGTTAGCATCTAACATAGGATGTTCTACAATACTATGCTATCTTATAGTGTCTTAGTGTGCCCTTAAAGTTCCATTATTCATGCCATAAGGTCAAAATCTCTCCCCATGACATAAACAATGAAAACCAATAGAAAACAACCATTTTTACATTGCTCGATTGGCCTGCTGTTTTCTCTGGTTTGGCCTGTAGAACTGCTGAGTTTGGCCTACTGACCGTTTGTGTCTGACCTGTCGAACTTGCTTGAGTTCGGCCTGCCAAACTCTTGAATCCGGCCTGTTGAACTTAAGTTTGGCATGTCGATCTGTCAAAATCCAAAAATTTTCAAATTTCGAGTCTCAGCTGCCCTGAGCTTTCCAAGCTCGATTCAACCTATTTTTGGCCAATTTTAACCCAGAAATCATGCAAAAAAATAGGAAAACAATCCTAAACTTATTTGGAACAAAATCCCCAAATTTAAACAAAATTTTCATAGTTTATTTGAAATTTGAAGAAAATGTAAAAACTTGGGTAATCCAATTTTTGTTCAAAGAAAGTTTAATTTCATGATGAAACACATCCTACAACCTTAGATTAAGCATTACCTAAGCTTAAGGGAGCCCAGATTATATTATTCAAGAAAGATTGAAAATTTTGAAATTTCAAAAGAGAGGGAGAGTAAGCTAACCTCAATGGACGTTTTGTAAGGATTCTTGGAGGCTTACTTTCGATTCCTTGCCCCAAATCAGCAAAAATCTTAGAGAAGAAGAGAGAGTGACATGGAAAAAGATAGGGGAAGAAAGAGCAAGAGAGGGAGAGAGAAAATGAGAAAATGAGAGGGAAAGAAAGAATGTGGAAAATAAATAGAGGGAGACAAGGGTTTCAAGGTAGAAAATGAAACAAAATAAATTAGATGGTATTCATAAAAATTTGTTCAAAAGGGTTAACAAAATGCTAAATCCACTCAGGGTGATTTTAACAAACTTTGGAATTTGAGATAATTGACAGAATAGTTAAAAATTGAAATTGATTAGAAAAATAGCACAAAATGATTAGATAAATTTCAAATTATAATTAGGCACACTAATCCATCAATCTACATTCTAATTATACCTAATAAATCTCTAGGTGTTACAGTAAGACAGGAAGAAATAGCTTGAACTACTAAATATTTTTTGTTTGGAAGACCAGTTTGTACTTTTTAGTGTTTAAACTTTTCAATTTGAACTGTCAATAGTATGAAACTCTCAAGAACTATAGTGTTTTGAACCAATAACCATTGGTTTGAACTCTTCTGCAAACACATCAAGGTTGGAGGGATTGGGGGAGGAAAGAAAAGGTACGAGAGAAAGTATGGGAAGGAAGAGAACAATCCTTTGTTTGGTATGGAGGATTGTGCAAGGAAAAGGAATGAGCTAGGGGCTTACAATCCTTGAGCCCTAACAATTTTGTATCCTCCTAAATTTTGACTGAAAGAGTGGGAAGCATACCATTATATGGAGCAATTTATAATTTTATCCTTTTTTATGTGTTTTAGTTTTTGTTTGTTTACAATTTTCTTGGTTTATAGCTTTTTTTATTTTTATTTTATAATTATTAATGAAAAAATTACAATAAATGATCAAATTATTGTTATAAAATTAAAATTCAACACAATATTCATATGCTACATATTAAGAATTTGAAATGATTATGCTCTACATTCATACTGACAGGGTATTTGAAAGCATCAGTTTGAACAAATGTTGGTCAAAAATTTACTGTAGCATATAAGAACTTTACACCATAGCTCATTTTTTTCTTGATACTGTAGCATATGAGAACTTTATATTATTGCAACTGAAAGCTTTGGTTGAAACTGAGAATATCAAATACCACAGAGATTATCATCAGCCATTGTGTCTTCTTCTTCTTCTTCTTCTTCTTTTGGCCCTTTTGACATTGGCGGTTGCACTGTCTTGTTTGTAGTTAAGTTCAGATTTCAAGTTACATTCATGTAAACTTAGGTTCAGTTTTCACCATTGTTATTGTAGTAGGGACAATATTGTGATATGACCCTTTCACAAATTTTATCTTTTTTTGCCCCCTTTTTCCACCTTGGCGATTCTCATTTTCCAAGTTGTGAAGAAAGCATCTTGAATGTAATGATGAGGCATCAATGTTGCAAAATTACTTATATGATATGCTCTCCTTTGTCATACTACTTAATAGAGAAATCAATAGAAACGTGAATTCTTCTTTCATAAAGGTTTAGCTAAAACTAAGCAATTAAATGAAGCCTGATTCGGATTAAAGTGAGAAAGGTTTTTTTCCATAGAAAAAAAATTGTAGCAACCTTTCTTTTCTTATCAATATTTATGAAAGAGTTTTAATCACTTCTTTTGCTTTTGTCACTGGCAGCTCCTCTTTTTTCCCCTCTTCTTCTTTTTGTTACCTTTTTTTTTCTTTTACTTTTTCTAATTTTTTCCCTTCTTTCTCTTGTTTGGCTTTTCTCCTAAAACTCTTGTACAGTTTACTTTTTTATCGTGCATTTCTTTAAAATACATTTTCTGTCGTCGTTTTGTTTTTATCAAAATATTTTCTTCATGTGTGTAGTTACTTAATTTCTTCTTTGTGCATTCTTTAACATCAGCGTCATCATCTTTAGTATCAAGGTCATCTATATAATTTTTTTCTTGATTAGAATGCTAATATTTTTCTTTCGAACGTCTCTTTTTAAAATTTTTTACTCAGCTCTTTTATAATTATTTTCCATAAATATCTTTTATCTAATTTGTTCTTGTGGATGTAATTTTTTTTAATTGTATCCTATTTAAATATTTTTCTTAAATATATGAAATGGTGTATGAAAGATAAAATCAATATTCAAAATTTTGACAGGCATATAAAATATAGAATTAATCACGTGTGTAGCACGTAAGTCCACATATATAAAAAAGAGAAAAAAAAAACAAAAAAAAATAATTTAAGACATCTATCTAATTTTCTCTCATTTTTATATACGTAAAACCTTTTATTTAAGACGTGGCAGTTTCACTAGGAAGGTGTTTGTTTAGGAACCAAGTTAGAACTTGAAATGAGAACTTAACCACTGTACCTTATGAAAGCTTTACACTGCGGCATACTTTTACTTTATAAATGTAACATATAAGAGCTTAATTACTGTTTTGGTGCACAATTAAACAGCACAACAGGGAAAAGGAAAAAAGAAAATTAACGAAATACTGTCGTAAAAAACACTCCTTAGTTTATGTTACGTGCCCAGTCTATGCTTTTCTTTAGGAATTATTGTTAGTTGATTATTTAATATTATCGCTTAGTTTTATCATTCAACACTTGTTTTCCTATTTTGTAGTGTTGACCTATCAAGTGGTTATTATTCTGTTCCGCATGTTTTCCATTTTTTTTAGGAATTGTGCAACTGATTGTGCACGTAATGGTTGTTTCCATTGTATTTTTAAAAAAGAAAGATTAATGAAAAGGGCAACATTGATTTTCCCACCAATCCAATTGGTGGTAAAAGAGCAATATTATCTATCTCCTTGAGAACTTCTTCACCACAGAACCATATCTCGTCATGGCAGAGGCTGAGCCAGAGCCTGCCAATTTCAGGCACATAACAAAATGGTATTAAAGCAAGGTTCCGACAATGGGATCCTTATCCTGACCCGCCCAAATAGTCAGTAGAACATCGTTGCAAGCAACCAAACAACAAATGTTACAAATGCAGCGTGAAATGCATGAGATGTTTATTCAACTGCAAACACAGGTGGATGAATTAAGTGGATGATGTAATAACTCCGGACATTCACATCAACAACCCAATTTTCATCAAGCACAAGGAACAATTGTAACTCGGATTTTTTGCAATACGTTGGTACTGATGACCCTATCACTTGGATTGATTGGGCGGTGTAGTTCTTTGAATTTCACAAAACACCTCCCAATGAGAAAGTTGCATTAGCGGCTTATCATATAAAGGGAGGAGTGCATCTCTGGTTTCAATCCTTTCGAAGAACCCGAGTGTGGATAACTTGGGAGGAATTCAAGCAAGCACTAAATGATCGTTATGGGCCAACGTTGTTGGATGACCTCTACGGGGAACTCACCAAACTAACTCAAGACGGTTCCATACACAATTGTCAAGCCCAATTTAAACACCTACTAGCAAGGGCTGATACTTTAACGGAACAACAACAGATTTTCGTTAGTGGTCTCAAGGAATCTATCCAAGCCGATGTTTGAGTGACAAACCCACAAACTCTGCCACCACACGCTGCTGGTCTTGCCCGTCTCTACAAAACAAAGTATCAAAATCAAAGGAAGGCAACAATCAGCATTGAAGGCAAGCATTCTAGTTTCATCCCAATTTCCCAAAAACCGCTCAATTACCAACTTAGGACAAAAAACTACACCACCCCTAACCAAGCGACTCATGGCTAAAGAAATCCAAGATCGTCGATGGCACAACCTATGCTACAATTGCGACAAAGTTTACACTCCGAGTCATCATTGCAAATGCCTGTTCCTTATTGATTGCAGCTATGATGAAGAGGTAGAAGAAGAAGAAGTGAAACCCAAACTAGAAAATGAAACAGCCGAAATTTCTCTCCATGCCATTACTAGATCAGCCGCTCCTCAAATCATGTAGATTCCAACCAAGATTGATGGATGTCCCTTAATGGTATTGCTGGCCACAGGAAGCTCACACAACTTGATTAACCGAGCATGGGTTTCACAATTTACATTGAAGGTGGAGGGAGGGAGGCAAATGAACGTCATGGTAGCCAATGACGAGAAGCTTCCATGTATGGGCTGGCTACCAAACACTCCAATCAAGATCCAAGGTGATCCATTCCTAGTGGAGTTTTTTGTGACCGAACTAGAAGGTTGCGACGTTGTTCTTGGAGCCCAATGGCTAAAGACTTTAGGCCCAATTGGGTGGGATTTCATGCAACTAACAATGGCGTTCAAGTGGCTAGGAAAAGAACTCATTCTTACTAGCGTTCAACCGCACTAGCCAGAAATGGTTGACCAATGTAAGATGATGACAGAGTTATGAGGAAATGGCAACAGAAGGACCTTGATTGTAGATTTTTTTGTTAGAAGGAGTTACCGTTCTTGGAGAAGAGAACAAGCCAACGTTGGAAACAACTCAACAACAACATATGGGGGCTCTTTTTGAGAGGTATGTAGCAATCTTTCAAAAGCCAAAAGGAATCCTATAAGATAGGGCCTATAGTCACAAAATTCCACTAAAACCTGGTACTGGACCAATTCAGTGACACTTATCGCTACCCTTATTACCAAAAGATGGAGATAGAGAAATTAGCGAGGAAGATGATGGAGAGTGGCATCATCAGGCCAAACACTAGCCCATATTCTTCACCAGTACTACTAGTCAAGAAAAAGGACGGCACATGGTGGTTTTGTGTCGATTATCAGGCTTTAAGTTTAGCCACTATCAAAGATAAGTTTCCTATACCTGTAATAGATGAGTTACTTAATGAGCTATCTGAGGCAAAATATTTCTCGAAATCGGACTCGTGTGTTGGTTATCATCAAATTCCTAAGCACTGAAAGATGTTGAGAAGACAACATTCCACACTCATGATGGACACTTCGAGTTTCTGGCAATGCTTTTTGGTCTTTCCAATACTCCATCCATATTTTAATCATTAATGAAGGAAATTTTTGGCCATATTTATGGAGGTTTATTTTGGTCTTTTTTGATGATATTCTGATATATAACTCTACAAGGGAATCTCATTTGAAACATTTGGATGTGGTATTCTCAATTTTAGCTACTCATCAGCTTTTTGTCAAAAGGGAAAAATGTTGCTTTGGAGTTTCACAGGTACATTATTTGGGGCATTTCATCAAGGAAGGAGAAGAAAGAATTATTTGGGGCATCTCATCAAGGAAGGAGAAGAAAGAATGGATCCTAATAAAATTGCCACAGTAAAAGAGTAGCCCAAGCCAACCACATTGGCTTTTAGACTTCATTTTGTTTGTAATTTTCCCTCGTTATCATTGAGATGTGAGCTTTGTTTGGATTTATCTGAAAGAAATTTAGATTGATTTCGTTTGGAAATATGAAAGTGACATTTCATGAGATTACATTCAAGTTTTAGAACTAATTTAATGGATTCTAAAGATAGGTATTTGTATTAGAGATTTACGATTTTAAAGCCTATTTTTGAATCTTTAATTACATGTTAAGACATTATTCTATAATAATATTTTCCCTACACTTTTCAATCCATATATTAAATATATATGGACAGCTTTCCATATAGATGAAGATTTCATGATTAGAAATAATGAATATCCAAGCAAAAAGCATGGAGATATTGAAACTGCTTCATTAAATATTTCTCGATCTAAGGTTGATGCAATGTTGGCCTTTTTTTGAGTCCCAGGAACAAACATATGATATAACGCATTCATCAACATCTCAAGATTACATTAAAAAAGGTAATCTTCTCATCTATAACAAAGATTGCATTAAAATAATTAAAAAAACCTTTATGCAACAAGAATACTAATTTCTTATATATGATGTCTTTTCCTCTTTCGTGTTTTTTCATAGGTGTCAGTAATATATTCCTTGACCTTGGAAACTATTCTTACACCTGTAAACATTGTTGTGCTCTTTTTTTAGTTCAATGAACAAATCAAAAACACAAATCCTCCCACATTTAATCTTTATTGTAAAGATGGAAAAGTTGTTTTACCTTTGATAAAAAAACTCCTCCTATAGTAGATAACTTATTTGATTATTATGGAGGACCAATAGTATACATTTCTGAAAAAATATTTGTGCGTATAATTCTATGTTTGCATTTACATCATTTGAATATAGAACCAAGTATAAAAAATTCAGATGTTCCATATATTTTTAAAATAAGTGGATAAATACATTATCTAATGCGATCTCTATTGCTAGTTAACAATATTCCTCTAAAATTTGCACAATTTATGTATATGATATAGAAAATGAAATCGAAAATTGAATGGCAACATTCTCATTCAATGATGTGCCCAAAAACTCAACTAAATCAATAACTGAAAATTTGATTAAAATGCTTAACGAAACTAATAAACTTGTAAAACTCTTTCGCATGGTAAAAGATAGATACCAAGAACATTAAATTCCTTCAATGAAGCTAAGACTTATAGGTCGAAGATACACAAATAGCAGTCAATATGTATTACCCACCTCGAATGACATAGGTGGTTTAATAGTTAGAGATATTGTGATTATGAATACGAAAGTGATATTATAATCCAAGATTAAAGAGATACTTTGCAAAGAATTACAAAATTACATCCATCTTATATGGCTTTGCAATATCCTCTGCTATTTCCTCATGGAGAAGATGGTTATAGAATTGATTTAAAATGGAATATAAATGATTCAAATAAAAAAACCTTCATGAAAAAGAATTTGTATGAAAGCATTTTGTTGCTATCAATTACAACAATGTGAAACCCAAGGCAATACTCTATTTAGGAGTGTAAGATTATTCCAACAATATGTAGTTGATGCATATGCTTCTGTAGAAAAAGATCGATTAGGCTATATTGGAAAAGGTAAAAAAAATCTAAGATCTGAAATTTGTAAAGTTATTCGAGATGCCGTTACTAGAGGTGACACAAATACACAAGCAAAAGGTAAAAGAATTGTCCTCTCTTCCAGCCACACTGGAAGTTCTAGATACATAATTCAAATTTATTAAGATGCAATGGCAATTTGTAGATACTTTGGAAATCTAGACTTGTTCATAACATTTACATGCAATCCCAATGGCTTAAAATTACTAGAGCTCTAGCCAAAATCCTAGGTCAAAATCCTGAAGTAGACCAAATATTATCGTAACAATTTTTAAAATGAAATTAGATCATATTTTATCCATTATCAAAATTGAAAAAAAAATTGAAACGATTATTGCAAGTTAGTTTACTTTTTCAAGACTAATTTTATCCCATTAATAAAAAAAAATCTTTGTCTTTAATATAAATAAAAAAATAATGCAATTTTCTCCTTTTTATTATTTTGTTTTGTAGATCTATATGTAGTCAAATTTCAAAAACGAGACTTACCACACTGTTATTTTCTATTTTGGTTACATCTTGAAGAAAAACTACGTAAATCATCACAAATAGACAAATTTATTTCTGCAGAAATAATTGATCTTGAAAAGAATTCATAAGAATCCAATATTGTAACTAAATTTATGATACATGGACTATGTGGCATTGCCAAAACAAATGCTCCATGCATGAAAAACTCAAATTGCTCAAAAAAATTCCTAAAACAATTAAAAATGAAGCAACTATTGAAGAAAATGGATTTGTCAATTACAAACATAGGAAAAATATTTTTTTATAGAAAAAGAAAATATTAAATTAGACAAGAGATTTGTAGTTCCTTATAACAAAGACCTATGTTTAAAATTTCATGCTTTGTTCTCAATCTATGCTTATAAAATATTTATTTAAATATCTAACAAAAGGAACAAATAGAATAAGGGCAGTAATAGAAGATAATCTATCTACAGAATGATCCGAACAAATTATTTATCAAGAAGTAGATGAAATTAAAAATTATATCTATTGTCGATAGATAACACCATATAAAGGAATATAGAGATTTTTATGAATTCCCAATATATCATAGAAATCCAACTGTTCAACGACTACCAATTCATCTCCACATATGCAAAATGTAATATTTTACTCAGATGAACGTCTTAGTAATATAATAAAACAACCAGGAATTCATAAGACAACTCTAATCGAATGGATGGAAACTAATAAATCTAATACCGAGCTCGAGAAGTTACTTATATTGAATTTCCTACTAAATACATTTGGAATAACAAATATAAAAATTGGACTCTTAGACAAACAGGACACACAATTGGTTGAACTTTCTATATGCATATAAGTTCTAGAAAACTATATTACCTAAAATTGTTGCTATCATCGAAAAGGCATAACAAGTTACAAATCCCTTTAAACAATTGACAACATAACATATCCAACAAAATAGACAACATGTTGTGTACTAGGCTTATTAGAATGTGATAAAGAATGGGATAAATCAATATTGGAAGCTTCAGTCTGGTCAACATTAAGTCAATTATAACAATTATTCGTTATAATCTTATTATTTTGCAATATAAATAATCCAATAAAATTATTCAAAAAATATTGGAAACTTATGATAGATGATATTTTACATAAAATTAAAACTTTATTTAACGACCCATATTTCCAAACACCTGAAATCTAATTATATAATTATATGAACTAGAAAAATTATTAAATATAAATTCATCAACTTTGACAAATTTCAACTTAACTCTTCCTACAGGATCACTAATAGATAATCTAAATAATAAACTATTAAGAGAAGAACTTAATTATGATATAAATAAATTAAAAGATGAAGATATTATTGTTAGACATGATGCCTGAAGGAGTAAAATATTGTAATTTGTTTTTGGAGACATTTTATGAATAAAGAGTTTATTTATTATTTATATACCAAATGTTGTCCTCTATATGTTCATATTTGTTGAATGTATGATAAGCAAACAAAAGTCTGAGAC
>CAMOHE010049239.1:0-28864 GCA_946598075.1 Artocarpus hirsutus
CTTGAGAGCTCTTGTTCACAAATCACGAACACTAGCTTTGGGTTCTCTCAATTGATTGGAAGGAGAGTCACCTTGAGGAAGAGCTATACGTGTGAGCCTACACTCACTCCGATCGTGGATAGAGAATAGCAAAGAAGACCAGTTGGTTGAGGCTCTTCTGGAACATTACTTCTCTACACAGACTTCGAGAGCTTTTTGGCTTATACAAGGTCAGTAAGATCAGGTTAATTTATACATATAGCTTGTCAAACTTGTGTTTTGAAAAATATTCTAATTTAAAATTTTTTAAATTTCGCTTCGTATTATTTTTCCAACACTTGGTAGTTTCAGCAATCGTAGAAGTGACGAAGGCCGTAATGGACGAAGCCCATAAGTCTCAATTCGCCATTCATCTGGGAAGCATGAAGATGTATCGTGATCTGAAGAGGCAATATTGGTGGAGAGGTATAAAGAAAGATGTCCGAGAATACGTAGTCAAGTGTGCGACTTGTCTTCAGGTGAAGGCCGAGCATTAAAAGCCAACAGATCAGCTTCAACCACTTCCTATTCCAAGGTGGAAATGGAAGCACGTGACTATGGATTTTCTTATCGGATTGCCAAGGACGAAGCAAAGGTATGATGCAATTTAGGTCGTGGTCGACAGATTAACGAAATCGACACATTTCATCCGGTTTAGGTCGACATGTTCAAGAAAGGTTCTCAGAGAATTGTACCTGCAGAACATAGTAAGATTACACGGAGTTCGTTTATCCATCACATCAATAGCCAAGTATTGAAGAAGCTTTCAGGAGGCTTTAGGTACAAATTTGAATTTGAACTCGGCATTTCATCCTCAGACTGATGGGCAATTTGAGCGGGTCATTCAGATTTTTGAGGACATATTACGTGCATGTGCATTAGACTTTAGCAAGAACTAGAAGAAATATTTGCATCTGGTAGAGTTTGCATACAATAGCAGCTATCAATCGAGCATTGGCATGGCACCGTTTGAAGCACTGTATGGACGACCGTGTCGGTCACCGGTGTGTTGGGCTAAACTGAAAGATAGGATTATTCTTGAGCCAGATGAGATTCGTGATAGTAATGAGAAGGTTGCCGTAATTCGAGATCGATTGAGGGCAGCTCAGAGTAGACAGAAGAGTTATGCAGATAGAAGACGTCGACCCTTCGAATTTGAGGTAGGAGATTTTGTTCTCTTGAAGGTATCACCTCGTAAAGGTATCATGCGATTAGGAGTAAGTGGTAAGCTTGCACCTAGGTATGTTGGACCGTTCAAAATTACTCAACGTGTTGGTGTGGTTGCCTATCGCCTAGATCTTCCTCCTGAACTTTTGCATGTTCACGACATATTCCATGTGTCGATGCTTCGAAAGTGTCCGCCTTAACAGAATAAGATAATTTCATTTTACGATGTGCAGATTCAGGAAGACACGACATATGAGGAAGTGCCAATTCATTATCGATCAAAAAGTGATCAGCTTGCGTTGTCGCGATATCCCGTTAGTAAAGGTCATGTGGCAGCTTCACGGGGTTGATGAAGCCAGTTGGGAATTAGAATCAAATATGCGGGAGTTGTATCCGCATTTGTTTTGTTTCTGAATCGATTGTAAATTTCGAGGGTGAAATTTCTTTTAGGGGAGGTGAGTTGTAACGCCCCGAAATTAATTAAATGTTATTAGTGTGTAAAATGGTGGATTTGTGTGCCATAATAAATGTTTTAAACCCAATTTGATCATTTTGTGAAATTTTTAAATTAATGTTATTTTTTATTATCTTAATGATATTTAATTACTCTTAATTATTTTTAATTGTTATTTTAAATTTCGAAACAAAACAATTTGGCAAATACCGAATATGTCCCATTTGAAGTCAGTGTGTTGCTATGCACGGTTTTCACGCAGCAAAACTGCCTTACCCTCCTCTATTTATTCATCTCTCCCTTTCCCTCTCTTCCACTCTCCCTCACTTAGCTCTCTCACTCTCTTTCTCATGCGTCTCTTTCTCTCTCTCACTCTTCCTCACTGTCTCTCTCTTCTCCTCTCAAAATTTTGATTTCAAAACCACGCTCAAGCTTCAGGATTTAGTAGATAGGAAGCTTCGGAACTTGATTGGATGACCAAAAACACGATTTAAAGCTTCGATTCGAGGTTAGTTTCAAAAATTTAAAACTTTTCTAATTTCTTAGCATTTTAAAATTTAAGCTTTTTTAAGCTTAGAAAACCATCAATTTAGGTTAGAGGAACTTAGAACATCTAGAATCTAAGCTTTGTTTGATCAAAAACGGATTTGAATCAAGATTTTCTATTTTTCTCTATTTTTGAGATTTTTCAAAATCACTATGCAAATCTTGTTTAAATTGGTTCAAAGCCTAAGAACTGGGAAAAATAGGTTGAAAGGAAGATTTGGGCTCGAGAGACTGAGAACTCATGCTTGAAAAATTCTAGAATTTTTTAGTTCGGTAGGCCAAACTTTGTGTTTGGCAGGCCAAATTCATGGGTTTGGCTAGCCAAATTCAAACTTCCAGCAGGCTAAACTTGAAAAAGTTTGGCCAACCAGACCTAGTTTTCCAGTAGGCCGAACTGCACAGTTTGGTCGGCCGAACTAGGGTGGCCGGCAGGCCGGTTGGGTATGGTGGAATTTTGTTATTTTTCACTAGTTTTTACTATTTTGAATCCTGATTGAGATTTCAACCTTATAAGATGATTTTATAAGTACAAATGACACACTATAACACCATGGGATAGTTTAGCAACGTAGGATATCTTAAGCTAGATACTGATAAACTTAGTTATTGTACATTTAAGGTTGTTTGTGGATTGACGGAGCTAACGTATAGTGGACCAGGAACTCGGTGTAAGACAACGACGTGAGTATTGAGGTAGGACTTCTACCCTTTTCTTTGGTAACCGAGTTTTTAAATGATTTTGGGCTTTTCAGTTATTGTTTTTATTAGCAGTAGATCGAGGTGATTTTCATCATAAATCTCATAATGAATGAAAATGAAAATACTTGGTAAAAGAGATTTTTATAAATTATAGAAAATATATATAGAAGGGCATGATGCCATATCAGAGATCGGGTCGTGTAGCGTGCGACCTTGGGGGCAGGTTTCGAAACCCAGTTGGGCCACTACGGTAGTGTTATATATATGGTTTGCCTAGGAAAAAGAAATAATATTCTTTCTAGTCGACCAATAAACGATTTTGGTAAGATTAATTTTATTGAAATTTTATTTTACTCATTTTTTCAAGTCTATTTTCTAATAATTTCTTAAATATTAAAATTTTCCTCTTAAAATTAATGTTTTCAAAATATAGTCCTACTGAGCCTTTCGCTCACATTTTATTTGTTTTAAAATCTTTCTCCCTTTAGGTGGATTTTAGCTTGGGATTGGAGAAGAGTTCACAGACAAGACACACGGGCAGTAGAAGAATCAAGTAGGTTGTTAAAATTATAAAATCGAGGCATGTAATACTCTAACTCTCTCTTTATTTGGACTGTGGTTGTAACATAATATCGTTAGTACTATGTGTGCGCACAAGATGTGGGTCAGTGGGACCCAACTCGAATTTCTTATACTTTTTCTTATTTATTATTTTATTATTTCCTATTGTTCAATTTATTATTCTTATTCATTAGATGATTGTGAATATTTGCTAAAAAGATTTTAAAATTACCACATTTTCATAATTAATTTATATTCTTCAACTCATGTTTTAATTAAATTTTTATTTAATTAACTTAATTAAACTACCACGTCACCTTCCGTACTTGAGGCATGACAAAACCATTTGACCTTCTTTCTCCACTCCATATGCCAAGAACAAGTTCTTGTCATTGCAAACATGAATGGTGGTACTGGAGTCACGCCACTATTTAGAGGACTTTGTTGTAGCCATGTTGGTTTTAGTAATCATGTGAATTTTCATTTTCAAGACCATAGCACATATGTTTTCAGATTTCTCTTAAACAATATTGGCTTTGTTGGAGTTAGCCTTTTCATTTTTCTTCTTATACGTTTACTTTGAGGATGGTCCTACTTCCCACGAAAGAAACAACTTCCAATAAACTTTTTTAGGCCATTACCATACTTTTTACACTTCTTGTCATTGTTATCTTTGAAGTGCTTAGAAAGCTTACTATCATCAACGAAATTAACTTTAGAGAATCCATAATCTCTCTTGGGATCACGAGACTTAGTCTCTCCCTTGACCCTCAAGTGTTTTTGAAGTTCCTCTTAGGTTATGTTATCTCTATGATGAAAGAGTTTCTTTCTTTAACCATTCCGACTTTAGGATAATTTAGCAATAATAGCCCCCACTTGGAATGATTTAGAAATCTCAATCTTCAACTTTCGAAACTTAGTAACGATAACTTGCAATTTATGTATTTAATCTAGAATGGACTTTGAATCTATCATAGTAAATTTCAAAAATTTCAAAATTAGGAATTTGCCAGTCCCTTCTTTCTTAGTTTTGTACTTGTATTTAGGAGCGTTCCATATCTCTAGTGGAGATTCCAATAAATTGAAGAGGTGATAGAGTCAATCAAAGAGAATATTGAGAATGTGACCTTGACCCATCATTTCATCATCCTTGCGTTTCTTCCTAGTGGCTTTGACTTCATCGGATTCATCTTCCTTCGGTTTTGAGAGTGGCTCCAACTTTGGATCAAGCATATAAGCGATCTTAAGCACCGTGAATAGGAAGAATAACTTTTCCTTGCAACGGGTGAAATTTGTGCATTCAAAATGGTCAAGTTGTACATTTGGGTTGAGAAAAGATGCCATATTCTTTTCAACATCTACCGCAGTAAAATAAAACCTTTAAGGTTGTTGAAGAATTTGGGTGTTTAGAGAGAATGGAGGCATGAATTTTTAGAAAAAATGAGAGTGTTTGAGGCGTGTATGAACACTTTCCTTAAAGGTTTTATTTGCTCTCACTTATTCAAATTTGCTAAAGAAGTTAACGATAAATTACTTTAAGATACAACAAACACTTGAGTTTAATATCTAGCAACAATATTGTGTTTTAGAGCAAGATATGAAATCTGTAGTTTTTTTAGAATTTATATAGACATAGAGGTGTTATTTCATGAATGGACGCAACCGATTCAAACCATATAACCCTTTGTATAAAGGTACCTCTTCATTTGCAAAGGTATCTCTTTTTTTTATAAAGATATCTATTCATGAATCAACACAACCATTACGACAGATATGTCTGTTGCTAATAGGTGCTCAGGTTTGTATCATATCATACAACCAATAAATACTCTGGTTCAAAATAACTCAAAATACACATATGTTTGATAATTTATTAGCTCGAGAAGGTACCACGACGCCAGCTTTTCGATGCCATGGCACACATTGTATTGCCACATTTTTGTTGCTTTTCCCTAAGTGGCGCCGCAGCATTGACGCCTGGGCAACCCATCACCTAGGCATCACACACCCAAGTGTTCAGCGGCCTTAAAGAATCGGCACTGCATCGCTAGGAGCTGACTATAACATAATAAAATGTGTATTTATTCATAAATACAAGTGTCTTTGATCACAAAACACGTGAGAGATACATATTATAATCTCTCTTATTTATTTATTTATTTATTTTGTAAATTTACATGGCTTTATGTGATGTGCATGCAAATGCCTCCAAGAAAATTAAGTGCGGGGACTGATTGATGAAAGAAAGTTAAGAGAAGCCATCAATTTTCAAAAGTTGAGGAACGGTTGCACTTCTTACGTAATACATAGTAAGTACAACTTTTATCTTCTTTTTTACTTTTGACCACGTTTTCGCCTGCAACTTCAAGTCCATCACATTGCACCAAACTTGGTAAACAAAGTAGTTTTTCGTTTTTTTTTCTTTGTCTTTAGAGAATGTTCCGGTAGGGTATGGACAAAAAACCCCTTCTGATAAGATTCGGTTTAAAACCTTTTGATCTGTATCATATTTTGTCCGTTGTATATACTTAATTTTCATTTTGGTGACATTTATTCGGAAACATGCACTAGAGATATGGTAAAGAGAACTTTTTTTTTTTCCTTTTTTACAAACACTATATCCATACATAAACGGGTGTCTATCTATCCACAAATAAAAAATGCTAGGGGTTGCGATTGAGAGGAACCAGTCTTATGTCTTTACTCAAAACCCTCCGGTAGGCCTGTCGAGCTTGATTAGAAGTGATGATTTTGGGTGCTTCTTCTCCTAAACTCTGTGTTCAGAATGACTCCTAAGCTTTTGTTGTTTTTTTTTTTTCTCTCTCCTTTTTGGGTCCTGGTTGACCCCGTTCTCTCACCAAAAAAAAAAAATAATCTAGGGGTCAATCATTCATCTTTTACCATGTGTTTTCCCACCTTCCCAAATAATTAGGCCTTAATTACAGGCCATTCTTTTGAAGTTTATTACAAGTTTGTCGCTTGTATATATAAATTGGAAAAGACAGAGCTGTGTCAACCTCTTAGCTTTTTGTACCTAATTGATAGATTATGGTAGTTTTTTCCCCTATCAAGTTTTTTTTTTTTTTTTTCAATGTGTCCCTCATAAAAGGATTTGAAGATAATAATAACTACGAACAAGATTAATAAATATCATTCTTAAATAATTATATCTAAGTTATAAATTTACTGCTAAACCAAAGAATAAACTACAAGAGATGCTTTGGGGAAAGCCTAAACACTTTAAGTTGGATAACACTATCATTATATCCGTTTATAAAAAATTATTGACTTTGAAGAAAAAAATGCTGAAAGTTGTGCAGTGTTTGTCGATATCATAGTTTTTTAAGTACAAATACTACGCCTGCAATGCAGAAAGTAGAAAAGAAAAAGAGAGTGAAGAGTAGCACAATGAAGAGCGGCAGACTTGTGATGAAATTCTAAAAAATGGTTTGTAATTAAGGCTTCATTTTTTGGGAGGGTGGGAAGGCACGTGATATTAAAAAGAAATTCGAGAGTGACAAAACAGTGATCTTAATATTTCTCATCAATAAAATTTCCACTATTTTATCATATCCTCCAACTCTTTGTTGTTAAATTTAGACTGTCGCCAATAAAATAGCTTCATTTTTTGAGAGAATGAGATAATACGTAATAACAAGCAACAAGAGAACATAAAGAGTGACAAAAAAAGACTTTCTTATCTACAAATTCACCGCTGTTTAATCATATTCTTCCACTCGTTGCTGCTAAATTTAGATTGTCACCATCAACAATGTAAAATTGCTTCATTTTTTTTTTGAGAGTAAGATGACACATGACAATAGCGAACAGGAGAACAGGAAAGATTGACAATAAAGATGACAAAAAAATGATCATATCATTTACAAATTTACCATTGTCTAATCATATCCTTCCACTGCTGCTAAATTTAGATTATCACAATCAACAACGTACAATAGCTTTAATTCTTTAGGAGAGTAGGATAACTCATGTCAACAAGGAACAGTTGAACATAAAGATTGACAATGAGGTGTTGCTAAATTTACATTGTCATCGTCAACAATGTGAAATGGCTTTGACTAGATTATCTAATTAAAGTCGTTATCTCGAAAACCAACTGCAAACCATAAGATTGAGAAACTGAATCCTATTTTTATGACAAATTTGTTATCAAGAAATCCGAATTATGGATGGCTCAACCTCAAATAAGGAAAGGGGCCTATATATATTGCATGTGGAGACTTGGGGGGCCATAAAGAAGGAAGGTAGAAATAGTGGGGCGGATGTAACTTGGAGGCAAAGAAAAGAAAAAGACCATCTTTCTTTTCTTTATTTTCCAGTGAATATATAATTAACTAAGACTTGTCAAGGAAGACATATTCAGTGAAGAGAAATTTTTATAAGCACATACATTAATTTGTCAAACGTAAGTGCAAGAAAAGAAAGATGGCAGGAGGTGCTTTTGTTGCTCAAGGAGGTGGGCGGAACTATGAAGGGGGCGTTACCATCTTTGTCGTTGTCACTTGTGTGGTTGCTGCCATGGGGGGTCTTATTTTCGGTTACGATATCGGAATTTCAGGTAATCTTTTTCCTCAATTCCCAGCTTCCTGGTCCCCCGGGCCTAAGTACCTTTTTAAAACTTTTACCACAATCTTACAACTCTTTGCAAGATCTTTCCTTATTTGTCCCCTCCTGAGTTTTTTTTTATATTACAATATTTACATTTTTTTTTTCAAAAATTTCAACTATGATTTTTTATTGTTAAGTATTTTGAATTTCAACTATAGTACCCTAATTTTTTGTAGTTAGGTGCATGTCTTTCAAACTTTAAATATTAAAAAGACAAACTATACAACTACAAAAAATTTGCAACTTTTAGACTCTAAACTTAACAAATTGTCAAGCTGTATTACAAACTAAATTTACTTCAAAGAAAACTCAGTTGACATAGATAAATAGAGGTAAGAGATTGTTGTATGGTAATTTTTTCTTAATTCGTGCTCATTCTGTTGAACAAAATTCTAGCTTCACCATTGGCCATAATGACAAGGATAAGTTTTATGTCTTTTTTTTTTTTTTCAAGATTATATTTTAAGGCAAGGATTATGTCCTTCAAAGAAGATTTAGCCAACATGTAACATGTTAGTAAGAATTGTAACATAACATTTATTTTACATAATGACTTTGTTAAAATATTGTAACAAAAAGCACATCTGTAGTAGATTAATGATGCATCTTTTTATAATCATTTTTATACAGTATAAATGTCATGTTACTCTCTTCTATTATATGTTACAATGTAGAACATGACATTATTTAGGTTGGTTAGATCATCAGAAATAGCAGTCAAACCCATATTAATGTTTGTATTTACTTTGTATTTAGAGCTTAACAGCCACAAATTTCAAGTCCACACAAATCTTGCAACATTTTTTCAAGATGCTTTCAGAATATTTCCTTGTGTACTTGAACTCTACCCTACATTCAAGGAGGCATAATTAAGCAGTGATATATGAGGATTATTCAGTATCACAACATGAAAAAAAAAAGTGACGAGAAGAATCTATCCAACTAAGATCACGCGGGGTTGCTAATTGACCAAAATACTATAATGTCCAGTCTCAAGGGACTTGAAAATTTTTCATGGATCCTGTTTCGAAATCATTGCAGGAGGGGTGACCTCAATGGAGCAGTTCTTGGTCAAGTTCTTCCCATCAGTACACAAGAAGATGACAGACGAAAGCGGAAAGGAGAACGCATACTGCAAGTTCGACAGTCACTTGTTGACGCTCTTCACCTCGTCCCTCTACCTTGCTGCACTGGTGGCTTCCTTCTTTGCCTCCTCGATTACTAGGATCTTTGGCCGGAAGCCCACCATGTTCTTTGGAGGTTTGGTGTTTTTGGTCGGCTCCATTCTGAATGGTGTTGCAGAAAGCGTTGTAGTCCTCATCATTGGTCGTTTGTTGCTTGGTGTGGGTGTTGGTTTCGCCAATCAGGTACATTTTTTTTTAAATGTGGTACCAACTTTGGAACGCTAACACGATATACAAATATATATATATATATATATTTATTTGCTAATATTGCTATCTAACATTATTTCAAATTGAATTGGGAGAAAAAGGTACAAGTCACTTGGAATATGAAACAAGAAGGTTTTACTTTAGTTTAAATGCTGTTAATGTTATTTAGCATTTTCTTTACCTTTATGTCTATGGCAGTCCGTGCCAGTTTACCTATCAGAAATGGCACCAGCAAAGCTTAGAGGAGCACTGAACATGGGGTTCCAAATGGCCATCACCATTGGTATCCTGGTGGCCAACCTTGTCAACTATGGCACAGCCAAGATCAAGGGCGGTTGGGGATGGAGAGTCTCATTGGCACTTGCCGGCGTCCCTGCTATTATGATGACTGTTGGTGCCATCTTCTTGCCTGAGACTCCCAACTCTATCCTCGAAAGAGGCAATCAAGAGAAGGCCAAGAAGATGCTGCAGAGAATCCGTGGCACTAACAACGTCGAGGAGGAGTTCCAGGACCTTCTAGAAGCAAGTGAGATTGCGAACACAGTGGAACATCCATGGAGGAACATTCTTCAACCCAGATACAGGCCTCAGCTTGTGATTTGCTCTCTTATCCCTTTCTTCCAGCAGCTCACTGGCATTAATGTTATCATGTTCTACGCTCCCGTCCTTTTCATGACTTTGGGATTCGGGGATGAAGCTTCCCTCATGTCAGCTGTTATCACCGGCATTGTCAATGTCGTTGCCACTGTGGTCTCCATCGCCACTGTTGACACGTTCGGCAGGAGGATTCTGTTCCTTGAAGGTGGTACCCAAATGATCATTTGTCAGGTAATCTCAAGACACGTATTTCTTTGAAGAACAGTGTTTTTATGACCTTTTTGAGTTCTACTTCATGCATTTGTGAAAACCATATTGGTAGATATCTTAATTAGCCGAGTAAGAGACTTTTTTCAGGGTCCGAGTAAGAGACCATGATATCGTGTATTTCAACCAAAAAATAAGTAGACAGTATAATCTAAATTACGACTCACCTGTTCGAGTTCATGTTGATTTTAATAGATTGGTGTCGGAGTGATGATCGGCTTGAAGTTTGGCCTCAAAGGAGTAGGAACACTTGCAAGCACTGAAGCCAACCTTGTGTTGTTCTTGATCTGTGCTTATGTGGCAGCATTTGCCTGGTCATGGGGCCCGTTGGGTTGGTTGGTTCCAAGTGAAATCTGCCCATTGGAGATCCGATCAGCAGGCCAAGCGATAAACGTCTCTGTCAACATGTTTTTCACCTTTTTAATCGGTCAACTCTTCCTCACCATGCTTTGCCACATGAAGTTCGGTCTTTTCTTCTTCTTTGCTGGATTTGTGTTAATTATGACAATCTTTGTGGCCACCTTCGTGCCTGAAACAAAGAACGTCCCAATTGAAGAGATGAACAGAGTGTGGAAAGCACACTGGTTCTGGGGAAAGTACATTCCTGATGATGCTGTTATTGGTGGTAAAGTTGACAAGAGCACTGGCCGCGTGTAGAGATGGCTGCGTGTGGAGCGCTTTGGTTGAGCTAATTGTAAGCTCAAAATGGTGACAAAGTAGAAGATTATAACAATATGACTAAAGCGCAAGAAATGAAGGAATTAGTTTTAAGGGAAGCTGGCATCTCCTTTCTTCTTCTTGTTTCTCTTTTGGTCCTGGGAAAAAAAAATGCAAGAAGGAAATAAATGAAAGTCTTGTAGTTCAAACTCTTGTAAGGTCTCCATTTTGTTAGGACAAAAAAATGAAAACGAAAGGAAAAAAAAAAATTCAGCATATCTTTCACGTCTGAGGATAACTAGACAGAAATATCATCGAAATTTGGAAGTTGCACTTAATGAAATAATATTTTCAAGAGCGTAAAATAATATGCAATAATTAAAAAAATTCAAAAACGTTTTGACAATACACATTTTTAAATAAATCAAAAAGTAACTTTGAAAATATATAAGATGTTGAGGGGAAAGCAAAAAAAAAAAAAAAAGCATAAAGTGAGAAGAAAAAATAAAACACTAGAAATATATATGAAAAAATAGGAAAACTAGAAATAAAAAGAAGAGGACAAAAAAAAAAAGGATGAAAAAGGTGGAAAAAAATATGAAAAGCTAAAAAAAGGATTGAAAAAGAAAAGGAAAACATCCAAAAAAGGAAGAAAGGGGGAAGGAAAACATCCAAAAAAGGAAGAAAGGGGATATATGCCTTCAAATCAGATAATGTTTCGTGAATGATGTATTTATATATAAATAAAGTGAATTTTTCATCATATTTGTGTGTGTATTTTGAATACTTTATGAATATTTTTAAAATTTTATAATTATTTATATGATTTTAAACATTGTATATAAGTGTTATATATAGGAGGATAATATCTAAAGATAATAATTAAAATAGTCAACGATAAATAATTAATTATTCAATTAAAGTATGAAATCTTTAATTGATCATTACTAGTGTAGGTTCCATTAAGACTGGAATAGTATTATCCAAATCATTAATTTAATGAGTCATTGAATGAATGCATTGTACATAATATGATTATGTGGGATTGGGACATAATGTACTATGAACAGTTAATAATGTCCATTAAATATAACAATTTCTAATCAGATTGACCAATAGTCATATATAAGATGATCTTAATTTTGAGTCATAAGAAGACTCTTATTTATAGAAATATATTTTTTGAATTACTCTGTATGGGTTCGAGAACCTAATCCTATCATTTGTATTTTAGAGGCATATCGAAGTAAGTAGTCAGGAATGTTAATAGTACGAGATGGAATCCATTCCTTCTCTAAGGAGAAGCAGATAAATAATTTGCTTGAGTATTGATTTGGATCTTGAATAATACAAGCATTCAATTTGCGATTAAATTCATGAATTTATTATTCATTAGAGAATCAATGGCAATTAAGGATAAATAAGTAATTAAAGAGGTTAACAGATTTTACTTGGCTTTCATTATGAATTATTTATGGAAAATCAATTTATATACAATAACTATATCAAATGGATAACTCTTAAAAATGAGTAATACTATCTATAATTCAAGAGTATAATTCCAAGTATTTAGTGGACTTACATTATAATTAATAAAAGAGTTTAATTAATATATTGGTTTTATTGGAGTTTGAAATTATCGGTCCATTAATCCCTACTATCTTTGTAAACACAGTTTTGTAGGCAACTGGAATTTTTGGTTTAAATTATTAATTTAGAATTATGGAATTCTAAATTAAATATCACTCAAAATAAATTAATTATGAATTAATTTTTGATTATTACATAATGTGATTATTTAATAATAAATAATAATAATTAATTTTGGAAGACGTATAATGGGTCCCACCCTTTGTGTGAGGGTATATACAGGCATAAGGAAATGTTCCCTATGCAATCCAAAGCTTGTTTACTAAGTTTATATTTTTAGAATTTTTATTTTTGAATAAATATGATTTAATTCAAATTTGAAAACTTAAATTTTGAAACAAAGGAGATTGAGTAACAAGTAGACTTTCTCTCTCCTTTCTCCTCAAATTGGTGTCACACATAGATAGAGTATTTGTGTGTGGTGGTGCCTACATAGGATAAGTTAAGGAAGAAAATATTTTATTTTAATTAAATATTAGATATTTAAAATTAAAATAAAAGAATCTTTTAGAATCAATTGGCTCTCCCATTCTCTATAAATAAAGGCCTTTTCTATTCAGTAGACACACAATTGAGAGTCTTAGTGGGACTGCAAAAGCTCTATCCGACATCTTAGCATAAGCACATAGAGAGAGAAAAAATGTTCTTCTTAGAGGGACCTCTTAGAAACCTTTAATTCCTTCTATGCTCACTTATTCGTCCATCCGTTGCTGAGAACTAGGTAAGGAAAGCTTTGGTCTAAAATAGAGAACGACTATCTCCAGTAGAAGAATTTTGATTTACTTTCTTTAACCAATAAGCAAATTCTATTTATATATTTATTTAATCATTAAAATAGTATAATCTGTTGCATGTTTTACAAAAGGTTAGAGAAAATTTTTTTATGTATGTTTCATACTTTTACCACATTTTCGCTAATTTTGCTAAAATCGTTTTAGAAATCCAACAAACAATAAGAGATTTAACACTTGAGGAATATGGATTCACATCCTTCTCTAATTTTGATATCCTAAATGATGTCTTATCAATCCCTTTATGCCACATCATTTAAAAAATCTGAAATAGTATGTAATTGACTTTTACATCCTTTTAATTAAATGATGTATTATAATATAATTGGTTGGATACCATTTAAGACACAAAAAATTAGATAGAGGATTTGTGTTAAGGAAGATCTATCGTTGTTAGTCTTGGACTTTGTCCTTTTATTGTAGGCATCCATGTGTCAAGCATCCCACTTTTAAGATATCATGGGAATATGAGTAAAATTTACTATTGCACCCAAACTATTTGTTTTTACATATTGCACCATGAACTTTTAATATTGGCAAAGTACACCATGAATTTTGAAGTCATTAGCAATTAAGATCCAATAATTAACAAGTGTTAAAAGGCATGGACAACTTTGATCACAAGATTAACACATAAGTTTTTTTTAAGGGCGAAACTCCATTTTAAGAAAAAAAGTTAAAGCTCAACAAGTGGAAAAAAAAGTACTAAATGAAAATTAATAATAGCTATTAGATCTCACTTTTGTAGCACCTCGAGAAAGGGGTAGGAGTTAGAACATGATTATCATAAATTAAGCAAATCATTTAACTTAAGTCGAAAAGATCTGGATTTAAAAATCAATTAAACAAAGTGTTTACTTTAAAACAAAAGTTTGAGTTCAAACCAAAATAAATATTTATTTGAAATATTTCAACCCTATCTTGTATTAGCACTAGTGTTTTTTGTTGTAATACTGTAACAATGTTATGCCATCCTTTGACTACCTTTAATTTTAATTGTCCAAAATCCATCAGAAGATAGGCAACACATCACCTAATGGAGAGTCAATGGGATCCCTTTCATTTTGTGGATCCATCCTCTTCCCATTATCAAATTGTACCCGAACTTTTGTGTCGATGCCTAGGAAATCCACATTTGGAGATCTTCTTGTTGCTTCTACTATTAGAGTTACATATCCTTTGGGTTTTATTTGACTACCTTCAAACCCAACTTGGCTTGATCATGCCAATATTCAACCACATGTTTTTGAATGTTGGTTAGAATAGAATATCTACTTCTGCCATTTGTCAACACTCTCTCTACGTGGAAATCTTTAATTTTTAATGTTAACACTAATAGATCATCATGTGGCAATTTGACTTTAGCGAGATCTTCGAAACCAAATTTTTATCTCAGTTGTTCTTATATTTCTAATCTCTATGTTTTCTATCATGCAAATCTTTTTCAATTTTTCTCCTTCCCTTTTCTTATTTAACAAGCCATTTCCATGCAATTCTTCTTATGCTATTCATTCATGGATTGCATGAATGACTTTGACATCGCTTTTGATTAACAGTTTTTAGTTTTTGTATCTGCTTTGATTTTGAGATCTACATTTGGCTCTGCTTGTCTTGGCCTTTTCCACATATTTCAATAGTTGATCTTGCCTGATCATAGCATGTATCTAACCTCTTAGACTTCCATACTCTGTAGTTTTGTGATCATGATCGTGAAGTAATTTAGACATTATGGATCGATCTTTGTTGATACTAGAAATTAATCAACAATAATCTTTGCAATAATCCTCACAATCACTTATGTTATATGTTGTGTGATATAGTAAAATTTGAGAAAAGGTAAATAAAACATGGAGACATAGATTTATAGTGGTTCACTCTAAAATGAGCTGTGTCCACTATAGTGTCTCTTTTTTCCTTCTAGTATTTGAATAGTACGTAAAATATCCAAGAAAGGAAGAAGAAGAAAATAATTGAAAGGAGGAGGAAATATGTTCTCTGGAAATACAACGATCCAAGATCCAGCCTCTAACTCGTCTCCTTCTCTTCCTTATATAGCCTTGAGGCCTTATGGGGAAGTGATCAAAATAAGGATAATGGAGGCAACACTTTGTACCAACCCATAGTATGCGCGCATGGTGTCCCTACGTAGATAAAAGTGCCTCAAAATTTGTGCTAGTGGCCTCGTTAGTAGGCTCATTGTCTCTATTGTTGACCTCACACATATTCTTCTACTTGTCTCGAAGTGAGGGCATACTAAAGGGCGATAACCATGAGGCCTTTTTAATCTTGACCCCCGTGTATGGATGAGCTCTAAGGCTTATCTTGACTTCAATCCTACCTGGGTCGTGCTGGGCCTTTACTTTGCCACGTGGGCTTGGCCTATCGAGATATCCTACAACAATTGCCCCCCAAGCATAAATTGACTTGGCAAGTTGCTTTGTGCTTTGGCGGTCGAGGTTATTGGGTGTTTTACTTGCTTGGGGGTTGGGGATGTGTCCCTTGTGATGGCTTCCTTGAAAATCCTTTTACCAAAGTCATAATTGTACCTGTTTGCTTTGACTTCTCGAGAAGCTCAATAGTCACATCTATCATGACATATGTCTCATCCTTGTAGAGGGCATCGTTTCTTTTTGAGAAATTTTTGATTTGAGTGGCTAGATTGCTTAAATGGTTTCCCTCTTAAGCCTAGATCTGTTGAATTGACCCTTGACTGCCTTTATCTCAGGCCGTTAGATCAAGGGTTTTAAAGGTTTAATGATTGAGATCTCGTCCTTGCAAGAATATGTAAGGCTTCAAAATCCATCTAGCCTTATTTTGACGATTTCCAAAGGCTAGGAAGTTTTCTTTCTCTATAATCCTCTCAATTTAACTTCTTCTTTAGACTCTTTTTCTTTGAGTTTTTCTCCAGATTTCCTCAAATCTTCAAAGATCCTTCCAAGCATTTTGTTGCTAACTCAAAGACTTCAAAAGCCTCAAGTACTCATACCAATTCTTCATCAAATTAGTAAGTTCTTTGGCCATCCCAACTCTTAAGTTTTTGAATCCTCATTTATGAATATCTCTCATGTTTTCTAAATGATGCTCGAATCTTGGTTGCTACATTTTAGATTTCTTTATTTTTTTTTTACTTTATAGGCTTAGTTCCTACAAAATATAGGCTAGTTTTAAGGCAAAACTTAGGAGAATGGAATCCATCTTAGGTTATTTTTTAGAATTTGGGTTGCTACCATCTTCTAGAATTCCTAGATGATTTTGGGCTTTCTAGTGATGAGTTGATTGCTGTATTCATGATGACTTTAGGCTGACTGTTGAATTCATAGTTTTTTTAGGACTGCTGTCTTATTCGCATAGTATTGATTGCTTGGCCTATGGCTGCAGACCAAGTAGGTATTCTTTAGGTTTTAGGTTGACCTCTTGATATAGGATGCCTGTTTAATTTCTTTTCTTGTTATCTTTACCAGATCATGTCTTCTGGTCATTGAGAGGTCAAGTCTTCTTCCTAAGTTCACTTGGACATTGTTGATCCCATCAAGATGTCTCTATGTGCTGGTGGGATGATTCCAAAAGATGACCCTATGTTTAAAAAGATCAATGAGGTCAACACCATCCCCTCCATGAATAGTGTTGACAACATGGTCAACAATGTCCCTGATCAAAAATGCAAGGCAACTCCTAAACCTTTGGCGATACCCAAATCGAGATATCCTTACCCAATGAGTGTCATTGGTGAAAGCTCGGCTTCAATGGGGGTCTGTCATAACTCCATGGCTCGTAATGAGCTATTGGCAGCCTGTACTAGAGATGTTGTTTCCCTAAAGGCGAGGGAGACTAAGTCACATTGCTGACCCTTCAACATACATAAGGACTTTACAGAGGGAAAAATTGATAGCCAATAATATGAGTTTGTGATCCCAAATGAGTTCCAATGTGCCGACATCATGCCACCAAGATAGCTCGTTGTTTACACAAGGTGCATTACAGACAGTCAAACCTTCCCTCTACACCTGTTCGCGAAGATGTTATGCTGCGAATTTGAGGACTTGCCCTCTTAAGTCTCCCCAAAATTCTGGTACATGTTCTTGGCGATGTTGATACTATGGTATCTCTATCATGACTCTACCCTTTAGTTGGATGAATTTTTGTACTATTATAGCATTACCTAGTTGCCAACTAGGGGATACTACTACGTCAGGGCATATGTAGGGCTAAGGATAAAGTCATGCCTATCATCCTAAACTATCCTTCATCTTTCCATGATTGGAAAAAAGATGTTCTTTATGTTGAAAGGGAATTTCAACATGCACCCCCTCGACGGGTAGCCAAGATATGGGCTGAGGACATATCAGGTTGACCTTATGTGGAGAATAGCAAGTGAGCATAGAGGCTATCCTCGACATCAAGATTAAACCATCCCTTAGAGTTTTTGCTTATTTTCCTTATCCTTTCTTATAGAGTTTGTCGATCATCCCATCCTCAAGCAGTAGAGGCGGGGCAAATTAATGGGTATTGTGGCTCTCCTAGAAGTGGAGATGCAAACAATAAACCTCCTAAAGGAGGAAAATAAAAAGAGGTCGGGTCTAATATAATCTCTCCCTGACCCTCCTCGCATTATTCCAACCCAACCCCCTACAGGGGCCTTTGAGGAAATTATTTTAATTATTTATTAATTTTTTATACGCTTTGCGTTTTGACTTGTCTTATTTTCCTCTTGCAGACATGTTCCTAAACATCAGGCCTCCTACTAAAGGTTTCTTGACCCCAAAAGAGGTTCGCTCAGGCAGCATCCCTCTGACACAAGTAGGCGGCTCCAAAGACATAGGTTGGAAGGAGAGTGTTGAGGTTGATGTTTTAGATCTTTTCTCTTTGCCTCCTTAGAAAGAGTCCCACTCCTACTAGGTGGTCGGGTAAAAGACAAACTTCACTGTGGGCAACCTATCTGATGCTTAGATAGGGAGCATGCTTGACTTGCCACCATGATTTAGCCTTGCATTCTAGGCGATCTATGAGTTCTTCTTCGATAAGGACTAGGTGGCAGCTGAGAAGTCTCCCTTTCTAGAGTGGCAAAGGGATCACCTCCGTAGTTTGTTGCATGTAAGTGTTCTTTCCCCTTGATATGTTATTCTATTTATTCGCTTTAGACTTCTTTTAATCTCACTGTCTCTGTGCAGGCTTTGATTATGGGCTTGATCTCCTTTGGGGAGATTGAAAAACTCACAAACAAGTTGGCCACCCCTCGAAAGGAGGTAAAGTAACTGAAGGCTGTACTTGTTGAGTAGAAACAGGCAGTTGAAGACACCAAGGACAAATAGGTCAAGACCCACGTTGAAAATGAGGTGTCGTCCAAGCTTGGGAAGACCATTATTGAGCTATCCACCCAAATTAAGAATCTAATGAAGGAGGCTTGTGAGTCAAAGGAGAAGATTGAAGAGCTTAAGAAGTAGTTGCTAGTCGAGAAGAAGAAGGCGGTCGAGGAATTCAGGGCCTCAGAGGAGTAGCAAGGCTTAGGAATGAAATTTACCAGTTGGAGGGTATGTAGGTTATCAACTTGATCCGCGTAGCCCATCTTCACTAGGACTTGGCATTCTTATTTGTCCTTGAGGCCCCACCCTTAGAAGACACCTCGGCCACTACTGATGGAGCCCAAGCTATGTAGAGGGAAGCCCCAACTACGGAGGGAGTCTAGGGGTAGGAAATAGGTTTTTTTTTTTTTTTTAAATCCCACTATACTTATGCTTTAACTTCTTTTCAATACAATGTGCTTTTGATCTATTCATCATCTTTTTATACTTTGATCATGTTGTGTAGAAATATCTAACCTTTACTTCAAAGTGCAAAAATTTTTTGGTGTTTGCATTGTGGAGGGATTTTCCCCTGTATATAGGTCTCGGTAGAGATAGTAAGCTCAGTGAGCCATTTCTGGTTAGTTAGCCTTTACCTAAAGTGAGGGCTGTTGTTTGAACGTAAATGTGTATATAGTTTAACTTGCAAATGTAGAGATAATCCAACCTACAAATATAGAGATAATCCAACCTGCAAATAAAAATCCAAACAATGATAATTGGTTAAGGGTTCAACCTCGATGAAGAGCTTTTAGGCTTTGCCTCTTCAGTCCCTTGGGCTTGCTTAGTGAATCTAGTGAGGAGCTTTTGACTCTTTTTATCCTTGGCTGTTTTATCGACAGAGCTTATTTTAAGCCTCCTTCCCCTCATCCATCCTTTTAGGCGAAGAGTTAAGGCTTTTTCTTTAACTCTTTTGCGAGCCATTTTTCAATGGATGAGGTATTTCAGGAGTAGAGTTTATGGGCTATGTTCGAAAACAATATGCAATGGAATTTTAATAAATTTTAGATCAAAGTCTTTTCTAAATATCAAGTATGACATGCTAAGTACATAATTAATAACCGATCTTATGTACCTCTTTTGTATACCAAAGGTATAGAAAAACCAAGAAAAGAAGAACGTTTCAGAAGAGCCTCAACCAACTGGTCTTTTTTGCTATTCTCTATCCATGATTGGAGTGTGGGTGGTCGCATGTCGTAAGTCTTCCTCTAGTGACTCTCCTTCCAACCGCTTGAGAAAACCAAGAGCTAAGGTTCCTAATGTTGTACAATAACTCTCTATGAGTTTGAGTTTCTCCCACTAGAGTACTCACTCTTTGCTTCTCAAATGATCTTAATAACATTAAAAAATAGCTCCCCTCTTATAATGGTCAAATCTGGGGCTAGTCCTTATTAGATTAGGCTTTAAAATTTGAGTCTAGATCAACTTTTAATGAAAAATGCAATCAAATTATCGCATGTTTGGCATGTAGATCTAGGAGATCGGCCTGCCGAACTAGCACCATCAGCATGCCGAATTGTTTGCACCGGTCTGCTAAACTTGGCCACCGACTTGTTGACCAAACAATAATCTTGAGATCGCATAATATCTTATTTTAACACGGGAATCTCAAATAAAGCCTCAATTTTAATTCAATTAAAATAGAGTAGTTATATGATTAAAACAGTCATAAAAAGATAATCCTATATCAAATAAAATAATATCTAAATAATTCAACATGTCTACTTGAATTAATTCACAAAATTAATTAACATTAATTATTAAATCCTTTCTTATCAAATTTTAGCCAATCTTATAATTAAAACAAGTCACCAACATGTAGAAAAAACATGGCACATTGTTGTAGGAATTATTATAGACTAGGAAAGGGGACCTAATGGACATATATAGATTAAGCTTCTATAATTATATAATAACATATCCTAGATACATATATTTTATAATAATCAACTCTAACACTACTCCACCAAAAGCTTAGAGCTACACTTTCAAACTATATAAAATTTCAAAGTTTCAATAAGCTAATCGTCCATGACATATCATAATGTGTAACATCCTCATAGTATATTCATAATCGGCTTAAGAATAAATTTTGTTTTACCTTTTCAATTATTTTGATCTTATGTTCCATTATCTCACCATTGGAATACTTTCTATTTATAAATACTATACCATTTGGTTGTACCTATGTATCCAAATAGTTGAGGGCTCTAGTCTTCCAATTACAAGATAATGCCCATTAACTCTACCAAAGAGCTATGGATTCCATATCTATGAACAACGGGCCTATGTTAATCAAGAGTCATGTCTCCAACGTATCGGTATGCATACCACCATCAAATCAGGATGTCACCTTTTGGTACATCAAAAGACAAAGTCAAGAATATGGTCCTATTGTTCATTTTAGGATTAAGACATAACACATATAATTATCAAAAGTAAATTGATTTAAACAAATAGAATTATTAATCAAATCAATTCAAATTTTTGTCCAGATCTAATATATCACCACCTATAACAATATACTTGTGGAGTCTTACTCCAATGACCAAGACAAGTCATCTCCTTTTAGGGATATAGACAACATAATAATCTTAATATGAATAAAGTGCCTAACTTTATTCCCTCGATTGCGGACCTTATCATTTAGACTATCATCTTTAAGATTCGTGTCTTCCACATAATCTATTTATTATATGCACAATCTTAAAGGTTTAGACTAACAATCTTAGACTTTTATTTGCTTATCGTACATTCAATAAAAATGAACATAAAGAGGACAACATTTTGTATATGAATAATAAATAAACTCTTTGTTGATTAAATGTCTCCAAGAACTTATTACATCATTTAATCCTTAGGGCACCTAGTCTTATAGGCTATCCTCATTTTATCTGCATAGAGGTTAAGGCTTTGCCTTGTGAAGCTCTTTTGAGAATGTCTTAAGGCTCGGAAGATTATTGGCCTTTTCTTTTCTTAGAAGTATGACACTAAAGGGTGGGGTTTTTAGTCTTCCATTCTCCTCATTAACCATTTTGGGTGTATAGTTTTAAGGCTTAGCCTTCTGAAAACTATTTGGACACCATCTTTGGTGTGAGGATTTGAAGCCTTCTTGGCTCCTCTACAGCCCATGTCAAATGTAGTGCAACAATTGTTTGACATTTAAATGCAAATTATTTAGAAAGAGCTCTTGTGGAGTCTGATTTTATTAATGAATATTTACATTACTGATAATAGGGTCATAAATACTTGACATTCTAAGGATGCTCGACCTATTGGCCTTTCATCAATTTTAGTATGTAGCCTCTTGCTCTTATGACATCTCGGACCTTGTAAGGCCCTTCTCAATTTGGACCCAAAGTTCCAACATTTCTTTGTTTTGTGTTGGGGGTTACCTTTCTTAACACCAGGTCCCTAATGGAATATCATATTTCTTTGACCTTCTGTCGTAGTATCTTGCCATTCTTTGTTGATACGCAGTGAGACACATCTAGGAGTCGATTATTGGCTCCTCCAATAGGTCAAGCTAGGTGTCTTTGAGCCGAGGATTTTTTGTTTCATTATACCTGATTATTTGGCTGGTTGGGGTCATTATCTTTACTGGCAAGACTGCCTCAGTACCATAGGTGAGGGAAAAGGGGTCTCCCCTATAGTAGTTCTGCTTGTGGTTTTGTAAGCCCACAATACCTTGGGTAGGTCTTCAACCCATTGCCTCTTAAGATCATCTAGATGCTTTCTTAGCATGTGCTTGATGGTCTTGTTAACAGCTTCGACCTGTCCATTTGCCTAAGGGTAAATGACCGTTGAGAAATTTTTATGGATGCTAAGGTCTTTGTAGAACTTTCTTGTCTTGGAATTGTCAAATTGCTTGCTGTTGTTAGAGATGATTGAATGCCAAAGTGGCAGACATTATGAGACCAAGTAAAGAGTGGCAAACAATATGAGCCTAAGTAAAGCTTGTGCAATTCGTCTTTGTAATTATGGCGAATGCCTTGGCCTTTGCCCATTTTGTATAATAATCAACAACGACAATAGCAAACTTAAGGCCTCTTGGTGTTATGATAAACGGGCTGATTATGTCAATCCCCCATTTTGTGAATGGTTAGGGGTTTAAGATCAATGTCATGTTCTCTAGATGAGACCTCGGCATGTGGGCATAATATTGACACCTATCACACTTGTAGGTGTAGTCGTGGGCATCCCTTTTCAAGGTGGACTAGTAGTATCCTTGCCTTAACATCTTATGGGTCAATCCTTGCCCCCCAATATGGTTTCCACATAGGCCTTGGCATATCTTTGCAAGCACTTGCAATCCCTCGCCCTTGGTGATACATCGAAGGAGAGGAGTAAAGCTAGCTCAGTGGTAGAGAATATTGTCATGTAGCAAATAGCGCACCGACCTATGGCTAATCCTCTTAGCCTCAACAGATTAGTTGGTAATCCTCTGTTTGAGAGATAGATAACTATATGAGTCATCTAATTTTCCCTTAGGTCTACCATCTATGTGGAAGCTGCTTCGTCGACCACCCTTAGTTTTGCTGGTTTCCATGGGGTTACCTTGTCGGCCAAAATTTCAACCACCAATTGGCCACCCCTAGTCTTTTGAGTTATCACCTAAGGGGCTACTAGTGTCTCCTATTACATGGTGGGGATTTCTAGAATTTCCACATGAACTATTAGACTAGGTGCCCTAAGAATTAAATAATTAAAAGTTTTTTGAGACATTTAATCAATAAAAAGTTTATTTATTAGTCATATACCAAATGTTGTCCTCTTTAAGTTCATTGCTATTGAATGTATGATAAGCAAACACAAGTCTAAGACTATCAGTCTGAACCTTTAAGATCATGCATATGATGGACAGATAATGCGAAAGACATTAATCTTACAAGCGATAGTCTAAATGATACGATCCGTAATTCAGGGAATAAAGTTGGGCACTTTATTCGTGTTAAGATTATTATGTTGTCTACAGCCCTAATGGGAGATGACTTGTCTTGGTCATCGAAGTAGGGTTCCATGAGTTGAAACATTGGTATGCTGTCATAGGTAACGAAATATTAGATCGGGACAAAAGGTTGAATTGATTTGATCAATAATTCCATTTGTTTAAATCAATTTATGTTTGACAACAATATGTGTTATGTTTTAACCTTGAAATGAACAATGGGCCTACATTCTTGACTTGTATCCTTTGATTTATCAAAGGGTGAAATCCTAATTTGATGATGGTATGCATACTTGTACATTGGAGGCATGACTATTGACTAACGTAGACCCGTTGTTCAAAGATATGGAATCAATAGTTCTTTTGTAGAGTTAATGATATTCTCTTATAGGCATTATCTTGTAATTAAAAGACTTGAGCGCTCAACCATTTGGATACATAAGTGTAACCAAATGGTATACTATTTACGAATAGTATGTATTCCAATGGTGAGATAATGGAACATAAGATAAAAATAATCAGGAATGTAAAATAGAATTTATTCTTCAGCCGATTATAAATATCTTATGAGAATATTATACATTATGATATGTCGTAGGCAATTACCTTACTGTAGCTTTCTTATTTTATATAGTTTGAAAGTACAGCTCTAAGCTTTTAGTGGAGTAGCGTTAGAGTTAATAATTATAAAATGTATATATTTGGGATATGTTATTTTATAATTATAAGAGCTTGATCTATATATGTCCATCAGGTCCCTTTTGCTAGCTCATAATAATTACTGTGATGATATGGCATGTTTTTTCTATATAGTAGTGACTTATGTTAATTATTAGATTGGCTAAAATTTGAGTTGATTGGAGTTAATAATCCATGATTGGTTTATTGATTGAATAAATTTTGTGAATTAATTCAAGATAAACATGTTGAATTATTTGAATATATTTTATTTGTATGGGTTTATCTTTATATGACTATTTTAATTAAATAACTTTTCTATTAGGTTATTTGAATTAAAATTAAGGCTTTATAAACAATGCCTTGGTCAAATAAGATAGGATTTATCCAATTGATTGAGATTGGATTAATTAGATCACCTTAAGGAGTTCAAATTCGATTCAAACTCTTGGATTGTGATAGTGTGGTTGTCCATAGCTTTGTATCATGGTCGACCATGGAAGTGTAGCCAAAAATGCATTCACGTGTTTTTTAGTCAGAAACTGATTCAAACTCGAATTTTGAAGCCTAATTAGATAAGGACTAACCCCATATCTAATTATTATAAAAGGGGAGCTATTTTGTTTTATTGTTTTTTAGATCATTTGAGAAGCAGAGAGTAAGTACTCTGGCGAGAGAAACTATGAAACTCCTAGAGAGCTATTGTTCAACATCTAGAACCTTAGCTCTTGGTTTTCTAAAGTGGTTAAAAGGAGAGTCACTAGAGGAAGACTGTATGATGCATGACCACCCACACTCCGATCGTGGAAAGAGAATAGCAAAGAAGACTAGTTAATTGAGGCCCTTTTGGAACTTTCTTCTCTTCTAGGTTTACTTCAGACTTAGTATGTCAAACTTGATATTTGGAAAAAAACTATTATTAATTTATATAAAATCAATTATTAATTTATATACTTATCATGTCAAACTTGATATTTGAAAAAGACTTTGATTTAAAAGTTTTTAAAATTCCGCTGCATATCGTTTTCTAACAATTGGTATCTAAGCCATAGTTTTACATTGATATTACGGGTTTATGATCATGCTATGTACATAAACTATGTGATCCTATTCTCTTCTATGCTTGAATTTAATTTTTTTTTAGAGAGTTGGCAATCTACGGTATCTATATAATTAAATGTTGTTATGAGATTATGTGGTGAATGTTTATTAATTAATTATAGTTAATTAATTTTCTATTTCTTATTTTAATTAATTAATTTTGCCAGTTATAGTTACTTAGAGTTTAGAATGTGTGTCTAAGTTTTTTTATATAATTAGAGGGCGGTCTATTATCATTGTCTAAAATTTATTATTTTAATTTTAATTTGTAAAGTTTATATTAAAATAATTGTTCGAAGTGAAGACAGATATAAAAAATGGAGACGATTGGAGTTCTATATATTTTTTTTGTGTTTATAAATTTTTTATGTTTTTGAATTGTTGAAAAATAAATTAAAAACTACTTAAAAATAATTTTTTACAAAAGTTTAGAAAAATGGTATTTTAGTGTCGATCGGTAGTACCGAAAGGCCAGTGGTCGCAGACCGGTAACTTGGTCTACTAGATCAGTGGGTAGGTAGCAGGCATAACCTTTTTTTTAAGGATACATTTTTTGTTGCAGTTTTTATTTTGTTTTTTGAGATAATTTTGAGAAACATAAAATTATATGATAGCCAAACAAATAAATTTTTCATCTATAAGAGATTGAAGAATTGAAGATGAGCACCACATGAAGAAGGATGCAATGAGAAGATACAAGATAAAGAATTGACAAAATGTTTCGATTGATCTTTTGTAATCTTAATTTTCTTTTCTCTATGATGGAACTATGATATTACAATTGTTTATTATATTGATTGTGACTTTGCATTTTACTTGGTTTGTCTGCATTATATTATGTTTTACCATGTATGTTGATAGCATGCCATGTAGAATAGGATTGTTTATGCATATTAACATAAAGCCTCAATTTTTTTTTAAAATATTGAGTGGGTGAAGGTTTGCGAAGAGACGACCTAAGGCCTCCATCGTTGGTCTATAGGTAGCACATAGTCGTTCCAATCTCCAAGAAGGGATTTCATCATGTACTAGGTTGGATCTCCGAAAGGATAATTTATTTTATCATGATTTATCATTATACACCCTTAGGTAGCGATTATAAACCATGGATTAAATAGTCAAATGATTGTTATGTTGGGTTTTGTTAGATTTTGTGATTCAAATAAGCTACAAAAAATTAAAATTAATTTCCACAAAACCCTCGCAGGATTCATGCAATTCGATTAGATTGATTAAAAAAGTCATCGAATCTTACAGGATGACAAATGGGGCAAGATTTCTAGAAGGAAGAGAGCGGGTTCACTCTGGTGACACCCTAACTCGAGCTTTTCATATTCAGGATCAGATTCAGGCATTGTTACTCAAAGTAACGCTCTCTGCAGGTATCCACATGAATAGACTCTCTCAAAAATAAATTAGTGTGCTAGCACCCTCTACTTACGATAAATGACTATCTCTCTAATTTTATGATTTTTAATATTCTTGCCTTTTAGAATAAAAGAATGCCTTTTTTGTCTTCTAATTAGGCTAGAAACCCTAAAGTAGATATATATATATATATTGACTTCAAGATAGAGTCAGATTTTAACTAGGGTAAACTGTAATTCAAATATGATTCAAAGAATGTAGATAATGTCTATAATTCGAATATGATTCAGAGAATCTAGATAATGTCAGATTCAATGAACCTAGACATATCTAGTACATCGAATCTGGACATTATTAGGTTCATTGAACCTAGACACAGTAGATCCAAAATTCATTTTTGCTCTGTTCTAAGTGTGCGACTCGGTAGGTTCACATAACGTTGGTAGTCGGCTTAAAATTATGTTTTTGGCCCACAAATCATAAGTGGCCTCTAGCAAGACATTATGATTACCCAAGTTGTGCAAATGTCAATAATCCGATATAACCTAATCCACAATAAGTATTAAAGTCCTTTTGTCACTAGATACCTTGATTGTTCATAAGGCATGGTTTATGTCATCCTTATACTATTCAATCATATTATTTCTCGATCTTAAGTAGACTGATATTGATAATCCTTATCAACTTATTCCAGTATGGTCATACATTTTACTTCAGTCTAACTTATCGAAGGGCCCATAGATATCTTTCTCATGATAAATGAGGGACAAATTCCTTCTTAATCACTCACATTTCTCACATGATTCACTCTATATCCAACAACAATCCATTCCATCGTCTTGTTAAAGATAATATTAGATTGTGTCAAAATATAGAACTTGTCATGTAGGAAACCATGGTGATTTCAAGTCTGAGGACTAAGATAATACTATTGTGATGAGAATCACTTATGACAATTATCTTTGCAATATTCTCATAGCGGGTCGATCCAATACATCATTTCTCAAATATGTATCTATGAGTTGACTTAGTATCTCATACACATGATTACTAAAACATAATCATCAGTCAAACTTCATACTAGTCTTCATTCATTATTATCCCAATAATAATGACTGACTAGGGATAATTTAGAATAGAATTCAATTTTCACCTAAGAGTTTTACTATCAAATCATATACTTGATGACCTTAGGTAGAATTAACTATTCATGTAATTAGAATAAAAAACAATAATGAAAATGCCTCTTTATTAATAAAATACAAATGTAACAAAGTCAATATGTGGTCATTACATAATTGGCCTAGGGCACATCACTAAAAATCTCCCACTTGTAGTAGGCGCAATCAATATTGCATCTAATACCCATTGACCTAGTATGACTCTTATGCTTAGGCTGTGGAAGAAGCTTAGTGAGTGGATAGCAACATTGTCATTTATAGGTACTCTACATATCTTCACATCTCCTTTCTCAACTATTTCTCGAATGAGATGATAACGCCGGAGTATGTGTTTAGATCGCTGATGTGATCTAGGTTCCTTAGCCTATGCTATGGCCCCGTTATTATCACAATACAAGTCTACTAGATCTGATATATTAAGAACAACACCCAAACCAGTAATAAACTTTTTGATCCAAACTGCTTCCTTAGCTACTTCTGAGGAGGCCATATACTCAGCTTCTCTTGTAGAATCAGCAATGGTGCCTTGCTTTGAGCTTCTCTAGCTCACTACACCTCTATTCAAACAGAACACATAACCTGACTGTGATCGAAAGTCATCCTCATCGAACTGGAAGCTGGCTTCTGTGTAACCACTTACAACAAGCTCATCTTCCTTTCCTCCATACAGTAAGAATGCATCCTTAGTTCTTCTCATATATTTAAGGATATTCTTGACTACTGTCCAATGACTTTCACCTAGATCTGATTGGTATGTGCTGGTTATGCTTAAGGCATATGAGACATCAAGTTGAGTACATAACATTGCATACATGATAG
>CAMOHE010049239.1:34908-55568 GCA_946598075.1 Artocarpus hirsutus
TAATCCACAATAAGTATTAAAGTCCTTTTGTCACTAGATACCTTGATTGAACATAAGGCATGGTTTATGTCATCCTTATACTATTCAATCATATTATTTCTCGATCTTAAGTAGACTGATATTAATAACCTTTATCAATTTATTCCAGTATAGCCATACATTTTACTTCAGTCTAACTTATAGAAGGGCCCATAGATATCTTTCTCTTGATAAATGAAGGACAAATTCCTTCTTAATCACTCACATTCCTCATATGATTCACTCTATATCCAACATCAATCCATTCCATCATCCTGTTAAAGATAATATTAGTTTGTGTCAAAATATAGAACTTGTCATGTAGGAAACCATGGTGATTTCAGGTCAGAGGACTAGGATAATACTATTGTGATGAGAATCACTTATGACAATTATCCTTGCAGTATTCTTATAACGGGTTGATCCAATACATCATTTCTCAAATATGTATCTATGAGTTGACTTAGTATCTCATACACATGATTACTAAAACATAGTCAACAGTCAAACTTCATAATAGTCTTCATTCATTATTATCCCAATAATAATGACCGACTAGGGATAATTTAGAATAGAATTCAATTTTCACCTAAGAGTTTCACTATCATGTCACATACTTGATGACCTTAGGCAGAATTAACTATTCATATAATTAGAATAAAAAACAATAATGAAAATGCCTCTTTATTAATAAAATGCAAATGTAACGAAGTCAATATGTGGTCATTACATAGTTGGCCTAGGGCACATCACTAACAGGTTATACACTCAAGATTAATTTTATTATTGACCTCCCCTAGGAGTTCTATTAATAAAATTAATGGCCAAAGAAAATGATTATTAGTATATGCTAAATCAGACGGGTCTTCGATGGCATATATTAATCGAAGGAAATCCGTGTTCCTAATTGAATTTGGCAAATCTCCCCTAGGCGGCTTGTTAAATTATGAGTTGGGGACTATCATTACAAGGTTGTGTTATTTTCAAGGTTTTGACACATAAACACATTGTTTACTTGTTTGTGTTATCTTACTAAACTTTTGTGGAATGTTTACTTATATTTCATATATAAATTTTTATTGTAGATCAAAATGTCTAAAAACGCTTTATCTTTGATACTCAATAAAAATACATTAACTGACGAGAACTATAATGATTGGAAAAGAACATAAATATCATCTTTTTCTTTGAGAAATTGAAATCTGTGCTAATAACACTATGTCCTATTAAGCCTACCAGTGAATCCACAAATGAGCAAATCCAAGCATATGATTGCTGGAAGAATGCTAATGATCAGGCTCGTTGTTACATTATAGCTAGCATGAATAATGTGCTATAGGCTCAACATCAAGATTATGAGACTGTTAGGTAGATCTTAAATAATCTAGAAGACATGTTCAGAGGCCAAGCCTTAACGAAACAACAAAGGGCTCTTTAGAATCTCCTCAACTAAAAGCAAAGATCGGGGACTCCTGTGAAGGAGAATATGACGTTGGTCATGGGTGACTTCATTGAGGCTCAAACTCACGGAGTTGATATAGATGCTAAGTCATAGATGATAAATGACTATGGTCTTTGAGACTCTTTCTAAGGAATTTATCCTATTTAAAGCTTCATATAATTTAAGCAAAAGGTAGAATATTACTATGATTGAGCTGATGAAGTAGTTACAGGAGTTCAAAAATCTGATCAAGGAAGCTCTTGCTGGCGGGGAGGCGAACTTGGTAGCCGCACCTGGTTCCAATCCTAACTTTGGAAATGGAAAGATGAAGATGGCTAAGAACGGGAAATCTTTTGTCCCATCAAAAGGCAAGGACAAGAAGAAGAAAAAGAGGAACCCAAAAAAGCTAAAGTGCTTTTTCTGCGAGAAGGTTGGGCACATCAAGAAGAATTGCAAGGACTTTCTTTCTTGAGGAGGTAAGTATGAACTTCTGGTTATTGAAACTTGTTTAGTTAAGGAATCAAATAGCACTTGGGTCATAGATTCTAGAGCGATTAATCATTGCATTTTCTTTGCAAGGATTTAAGGAAACGAGAAGTCTGCTACATGAGCACTTCACGTCACGAATGGGTGATGTATCCTTAGCGTTGGTTGAAGCAGTAGGAGATGTCCATCTTTACTTTGATAATTATAGGACTTTAGTTTTGAGATATTGTTTTTATGTTCCTAAACTTAAAAGGAATTTAATTTTTGTCACTTGTTTATTTAAAGATTCTTATTTAGTTTCTTTTAATAATAAAGTTGTAATTCTTAAAAACAACTCTTTTATCTATAATGGGTGGATGCAAAACAACCTATACTTTATCAAACCTAAGATGGACTTACTGCTTAAGATTGAGGTTAATAATACTTCTAAGACTTTAAACATCTTACTCTAATAAGACTTATTTTTGACACTTGCAATTAGATCATATTAGCTTGAATAGGATTCAAAGCTTGGTAATCGATGGACCTTTAAGTCACTTAGAGGTGAAATCTATACCACAGCATGAATCTTGTTTGGAGGGCAAAATAACCAAAAGACCATTCGAATCTAATGGCAATCGAGCTGAAGAGGTTCTAGAACTTGTGTATAGTGATGTTTGTGGTCCCATAAACATCAAGGCACGAGGAGGGTATGAGTATTTTGTCACTTTTATTGATGATTACTCAAGATATGGCTATGTCTCTCTAATGCATCATAAGATCGAAACTTTTGACAAGTTCAGAGAGTTTTAAGCTAAAGCAGAGAAGTAATTAGGTAAACCCATAAAGTTACTTTGATCGATCGAGGTAGTGAATACCTCTCCGATGAGTTCTTAGGACACTTTTTAAAGAATAGGATTTTATCCCATTTGAGTACACTAGAAGCTTTGCAACAAAATGGCATGGCAAAAAGAAAAAATAGGACTTTGTTGGACATGGTTAGGTCCATGATTAGCTATTTGACATTACCTTTATCCTTTTAGGCATACACACTATAAACCTCATGTTATCTTTTACACAATGTGCCTTTAAAATCGGTTCTTAAAATTCTTCATGAGTTGCAGACAGGTAGAAAAACATCCTTAAATCATATTCGTATATGGGAATATTATGCTCATGTCCTGGACAAGGAAGCGAATAAGTTGGAAGCATGTTTGGAAGTTTGCGTGTTTGTAGGATATCTAAAATGGACTAAAGGGGGTTATTTTTATAAGCTAAAAGAAAATAAAGTCATGGTTTCAATAAATGCAACTTTCCTTGAGGAAAGTTACATAAACAACTTTAAGCTTTGTAGTAGAATAGTACTTAAGGAGTTAGCGAGTCATTCGATCACAAAGGTGGTTCCGGTTGAAACCAACCTAGTCAATAAAGAAAAACCAACCAAATAACAACCTAGGGGGCTTTGGCATAGTGGGAGGATTAGGTGTCAACCCAGAGGTATATGTTCAATGGTGAAGCTTATTTAGCTGAACCGATTAAACATGATAGGGATCCTTACACCTACGCAGAGACTATGGAGGATGTTGATAGCTCTAGATAGAAGTTATGAACATTGAGATGAAGTCAATGAAGACTAATCAAGTCTAGGTGCTTATGAACCTTCCCGAAGGGGTAAAACCCATGGCATGCATACACATACTATAAGTGGGCCTACAAGAGTAAGAGAGGAGTAGAAAGAAAATTCGAAACCTCTAAGGCTATGAGGATGCAAAACATGTCATATTTACTCACTTAGGGCAAGTGGGCGACTGTTAGACTAGGTACGCTAAGGATTAAATGATATAATGTTTTTTGAGACATTTAATTAATAAAGAGTTTATTTATTTTTCATATACCAAATGTTGTCCTCTTTATGTTCATTTTTGTTGAATGTATGCTAAGCAAACAAAAGTGTGAGACTATCAATCTAAACCTTTAAGATTTTGCATATGATGGAAAGATTATGTGGAAGACATGAATCTTAAAGGTGATAGTATAAATGATAACATACGCAATCATAAGAATAAAGTTGGGTGCTTTATTCATATTAAGATTATTATGCTGTCTACATCCCTAACAGAAGATGATTTGTCTTGGTTATCAAAGTGGGACTCTATAAGTAAAAACATTTATAGGTGAGGATATATTGGATCGGGATAAAAGGTTGAATTGATTTGATTAATAATTCTATTTGTCTAAATCAATTTACTTTTGACAATCATATGTGTTATGTTTGAATCTTGAAATGAACAATGGGCCTGTGTTCTTGACTTGTGTTTTTGATGTACTGAAAGGTGACATCCTAATTTAATGATGGTACACATATCAGTACATTGAAGACATGATTGTTGATTAACATATATCCGTTGTACATAGATATGGAATACATATATTTTTTGTAGAGCTAATGATGTTCTCTTATAAGTATTATCCTGTAATTAGAAGACTAGAGAGCTCAACCATTCAGATACATATGTGTAATCAAATGATATACAATTTATGAATAGTAAGTATTCTAATGGTAAGATAATAGAACATGAGATAAAAATAATCGAGAAGGTAAAATAGAATTTATCCTTAAGCTGATTATGAATATCCTACGAGGATATTACACATTATGATATGTCATAGACAATTAGCTTATTGGAGCTCTGTAATTTTATACAGTTCGAGAGTGCAGTTCTAAGCTTTTAGTAGAGCAGCATTAGAGTTGATAATTATAAAATACATATATATTTAGGATATGCTATTTTATAATTATGTGAGCTTGATCTATATATGTGCATCAAGTCCCCTTTGTTAGCTCATAATAATTCATGTAACCATATGACGTGTTTTTTCCTACATATTGGTGACTTATGTTAATTATTATATTGGCTAAAATTTGAGTTGGTTGGATTTAATAATTCATGATTGCTTTATTGGTTGAATTAATTTAGTGAATTGATTCAAGATAAAGATGTTGAATTTTTTGGATATGTTTTATTTGTATGGGTTTATCTATATATGACTACTTTAATCAAATAACTTTTCTATTTGATTACTCGAATTAAAAGTGAGATTCTATAAAGGATACCTGAGTCAAATAAGGCACGATTTATCAAATTGGTTAGGATTGGATTACGTAGATTAGCTTGAGGAGTTCGAATTTGATTCAAACTCTTGATCACGATAGCGTGGTCGACCAAGCCTTTGAATCACAGTCGATTGCGGCAGAGTAGCTGAAAACACATTCACTCATTTTTTAATCAAAAATTGATCCAAACTCGAATCTTAAAGCTTAATCTGATAAAGACTAACCCCAGATCTGACTACTATAAAAGGGGAGCAATTTTTCATTGTTCCCTTGATCATTTGAGAAGCTAAAAATGAGAACTTTAGTGAGAGAAACTCTAAAACTTCCAAAGAGCTATTGTTCAACATTTGGAACCTTAGCTCTTGGTTTTCTCAAGTGGTTGGAAGGAGAGTCACCAAAGGAAGATGGTATGATGTGCGACCACCTATACTCTAATCATGGATAGAGAATAGCAAAGAAGACCAGTTGGTTGATGCGCTTCTAGAATGTTATTCTTTTCTCAGTTTACTACAGACTTCTGTATACAAAAGAGGTATATAAGATCTATTATTAATTTATATATTTAGCTTGTCAAACTTGATATTTAGAAAAGACTTTGATTTAAAAATTTTTAAAATTCTACTGCATATAGTTTTCCAACAAGAATAACCCTAAGCAATTCAGAGTGGCCAGGTGAGCTAACGTATCTATGTTGCTAGACACAATGTGTGGTATCTGCTTGATCTCCCAAGATTGGAAATTTTATAGCTTCTCATTAACTTTCTCCAAACACTTGAGCATGCTTTTGTCTGTCACCTTATACTTATCTAAGATCTGATTCACGACAAGGTCTAATTCACGACATGCTATGAGTTGCTATATATCTTTAAGGGATTGGTCCTAAATGGTGAGTGATCCTTAGCCCTACAAGCAGAGCCTCATACTCTACTTCATTGTTGGAGGCTTTAAATTTGAACCTCATTGCTTCTATGATCTTGTGATTTTTAGGGATTACTAGCATAATCCCTGAGCCTGCTCCATGCCCGTTTGAGGAGTCATCAACATGTAACTTCCACTTTTTCTTGATTGCTTCTTGTTCAGGTTCAGTCGATTAAATAGTGAATTACTCAGTTAAGTAGTGAATTCTACGATAAAGTCAGCTAGGACTTGCCCTTTGATTGTTGTCCTAGGCTTGTATTCAATGTCATACCAACTTAGCTTGAAAGACATTTTAGTAGTCTCCCAGGGGTTTTTGGTTTCTGTAGCACTTGCCTGAAGGGGTAGTTCACTAACACCACCACCTTATACTCTAAGAAACACCTTTTTAACTTCCTTGTCGACATAATTAGAGCTAGGGCGAGGTTTTCTATCTCTAGATACCTTGTCTCTGCATTAAGTAATCATTTGCTAGCATAAGAAATTGACTTTTTCCCTCTTGCCTAATTGGCACATAACTTACAGCATGGGGCGTTATGACTAGATAAATTTGCAAGGTCTCCCCAAGCAAAGCTTTAGAGAGTTGTGGTGGTTCCCCTAGATAGCTCTTCAAGCTTTCACATTTAACCGTCCATTCGAAGGGTTTTCTCCTTTTTAAGATGTCAAAGAATGGAATGTATTTATTTGTTGCCATGGAGAAAAAGTAGCTCAGTGCTTGCCTATATCCCATAAGCTTCTATACTTCTTTAGGCTTTTGAGGGGCCCCCATATCTAGTAAGGCTTGGATATTTTCAAGGTTAGCCTCTATCCCTCGTCTACTTACCATAAATGTGAGAAATTTCCCCAACATGACATTGAGTGCATATTTTTGTGGGTTAGTCTTTATTTTGTACTTCCTTAAAATATTGAATGTCTTGTCCAGATGAGCAATAGGGCAGCTCGCCTTTACGGACTTAGCTAGCATATCATCCAATAATACCTACATTGTTCTCCCATTTTGCCCAGCAAACATTTATTCACTAGGTGCTGAATGTTGTCCCTACATTCTTTAGTTCGAATGGCATGACAAGGTAACAATACAACCCCTATCAGTGATTAAAAAGGTATGCCCTTGATCTCGTGGATGCATGGGGATTTGGTTGTAACCCAAGTAAGCATCTATGAAACTTAGCAATTCATGGCCTATAGTAGCGTCAACCAATTGGTCTATTCAAGACAAAGGAAAACTGTCCTTCAGATAGGCATTGTTCAGATCGTTGAAGTCAATACATGTCCTCCACTTTCCATTGGGCTTCTTTACAAGTACAGGATTTAAGATCCAGTCTCGATACAACTATTCCCTAATGAACCCGTTCTTTTTTCTAGCTTATCCACCTTCTCCCTAAGGCCTCATACCTCTCTTGACTTAGAGGTTGCCTCTTTGGGGGATAGTTGGGGTCAACGTTGAGGTGGTGGTAGGAGACTTCTAGGTCAATTCCCTCCATGTCTTCATGAGTCCATGCAAACACGTCGAGATTTTGGCTGAGGAACCTTTTAAGTTCTTCTGCTTCTTTGCCCTTCAATCTTGACCCAATTCTAAGGACCTTGGTAGGGTCGCTTCTATCTACAGCTACTTCCATTAAATCCTTAGCAAGTTCTATGATAGTTACCTCTTCCCTTAGCTCAGGGTCCAAGTTTTCTACCATAAGTCTTGCCATCCTTATTTCCATCCTCTTAGGATTGACATAGGCATGGATGGTGTTGGAGTAAGTTTGCCTAGACTTGTATTAATTCCCCCTCATCTCGCCCACTCCTTAGGCACTAAGAAACTTTATTTTATAGTGATAAATCCCCACCTTTTATGACAAGGAAGCTAGATATGATCATTGTTGTTTTTGGCTTTTCTCCCACCGTGATAGGGAGTGTAATTGTTCCCTCGGGTATCATGCTATCTCCAATGGACCTGTATAGTGGACAAGAGTTTGGCATCATTTAGTCCTGCGAGATCCCTATATTGCTCGAATAATCTAAGTAGATGATATCGATTCAACTACCATTGTCCACCAGGATTCAACAAACAATGTAATTTTCAATCATCGTCTCAATAATCAAGACATCATTTTGTGAAAAATGAACCCCATAGGCATTTGCCTCTAAAAAGGTGATTTTGATCCCCTCATATTTCGGCATCTTGGTAGGCCTGATCATCAAGACATTCCAGTATCTATCTTTGGAGCTCTTTCTTGCCTCTTAGGCATAGTTCTTCTAGGACTTTCACGAGTCACCACTAGGGTAGGGACCCCTATAGATCGTATAGATCATGCCTACAAGAGCATTATCATCATTTGTTAGTCAGTCTCCTTCGTACCATGGCACATCATTCCTCCTATTAACAAGTCGATCGTTTCCCCTTTCATTTCTTTGTTTCCCCTTTTTATTTTATCATTTAGGTTCATACACTCACTGGTGTAAGTATTTCAATGGTGAAATAATGGAACATAAGATAAAATTATCAATAAGGTAAAATGAAATTTATCCTTAAGTTGATTATGAATATCCAATGGGGATGTTATACATTATGATATGTCATGAATGATTAGCTTATTGGGCTTTGCAATTTTATATCGATCGAGAGTGTAGCTCTAAGCTTTTAGTAGAGTAGCATTAAAGTTGATAATTATACAATATATATCTGGGATATGTTATTTTATAGTTATAGGAGTTTGATCTATATATATGTCCATCGAGTCCCCTTCTCTAGCTCATAATAAATCTTGTAATACTACGGCATGCCATTCCTACATATTGGTGACTTGTGTTTATTATTAGATTGGTTAAAATTTGATTAGAGTGGATATAGTAATTCATGTTGGTTTATTGGTTAAATTAATTTTGTGAATTAATTCAAGATAAATATGTTGAATTATTTGAATATATTTTATTTGTATGGAATTATCTATATATGACTGTCTTAATAAGATAACTTCTCTATTGGGTTATTTGAATTAAAACTAAGACTTTATCTAAGATTCCCATGTGAAAATAAGAAATTTTCAGATCTCCATATTATTGCATGGTTGACAGGCCGATGGTTAAGTTTGGCAGACTTATGAAGCTAGTTCGATAGGCCTATCTCTTAGATCAACATGCCGAACATGTGATGATCAGGTTACACATTTTTGACATGTTTTCCATTAGAAGTTGATCCAAACTTTAATTTGGAAGCCTAATCTGATAAGGTTTAACCCCAGATCAATAAAAAGATAGTTACTTTTCATTGTTCCTCACATCATTTTAGAAGCACAGAGTGAGTACTCTAGTGTGAGAAACTCTGAAACTCTCAAAGAGCTATTATTCAACATCTGGAATCTTAGCTCTTGGTTTTCTTAAGTGGTTAGAAAGAGAGTCACCAGAGGAAGACTGTACGACATGCCACCACCTGCACTTTGATCATAGACAGAGAATAGCAAAGAAGGCTAGTTGTTTAAGGCTCTTTTGTAGCATTCTTTTCTTCCTGATTTTACTTCAAACTTTGGTATATCAAACAGGTACATAAGATCTGTTGTTAATTTATGTACTTAGCATGTCAAACTTGTGTTTTGGAAAAATACTTTGGGTTAAAATTTTAAAATTTTGCTGCGCATTGTTTTCTTACACACCCTTAAGTCTTCTGGGTCATCACCTAAAAGGTTACCATCTTGAAGGCCAGCCAAGGTCGTCAAGATTTACTCAAGGAATCTAATTATTTTGTTCACCATCTGCTCTTGCAAGGTAGTTCTTGAAGGTTGCCTTCCTTTCCTTGCTCCTCCACCTCCTCTAACTAATTTGGCACTCCCTTGTGTGACAGAGTTGGTGGTGTTGGCTCTAGTGCGATTGGTGTGAGTTGTTACCATGGTGATTGCTTGATTATCTAGAGATGCTGAGGGTCCATTCTTTAGAGATGAAGGCCCTCCTTCTAGTGCCAATTGTTGATACTGAAAATTAATCAACAATAATCCTTATAATCACTAATGGTATATGTTGTTTGATGCAGTAAAATTTAAGAAAAAGTAAATAAAACATGAAGACGCTAATTTATAGTGGTTCACTCTAAAATGAGCTATGTCCGTGTAGTGTTTTAATTTTCCTTCTAGTATTCTAATAGTACATAAAATATCTAGGAAAGGAATAAGAAGAAAATAATTGAAAGGAGGAGGAAATATGTTCTCTAGAAATACAATGATCTAAGTTCCAGCCTTTAACTCGTCTCCCTCTCTTCCTTATATAGCCTTGAGTCCTTATGGAGGAGTGATCAAAATAAAGATAATGGAGGTAGGAACCCTTATGTTCTATGCCAACCCATAATATGCGCACATGGTGTCCCTGATACCTAAAAGTGCCTCAAAATTTGCGTTAGTGTCCTTGTTTGTAAACGAATTGTCTCAACTGTTGACCTCACCCATATTCTTCTACCTATCTCAAAGTGAGGGCACACTAAAGGGTGATAACCACGAGGCCTTTTTAATCTTGGCCCTTGTGCATGGATGATTTTTAAGTGTTATCTCAAATTTGATCCTACCTGGACTGTGCCGAGCCTTTACTTTGCCATGTGGGCTTGGACCGTCGAGATATCCTACAATAGATCTCTTCTTTTTGGATCAAATAAGTTGGGCCTTAGTGGTCTAAATATTCCCAAATAATTGTTTTCTTTAAAGATTTGTTCAATGGATGTTTAAGGCACTTCATCTTTGATTAAATATGCTTTAAATTGCTGAGTTCTCCTATCTTCTTCAATTTGACTCACTTTGATTTCTCTACCTTCATATTGATTTGGATTCCAATTTTTTCTCTTGAAGTATCTTTCTTCCTAGGGTTTCAATTTTGGCATCTTTCTACACTCTGATTCAGATCCTATTTGTATGGTATGAAATATGTGTTGATTCAAAACTTCCTTGTTCATTAGTTTATTCTCTAAGTATTGGAATTGGTCCTTATATAGCATAGTGTAAATTCCACATGGCCATTATAAGATTTAAACGATTAATAAAATGAATTCCTTTTATTCTCCAATATATATATCTTTTTGAATATATATACATACATACATACATATATATATATATATCTATATGCAAATATCATAAAGGATCCAATACCTTTAAAAGTATGTAATCATGTATATGAAGTATTTATAATACAAAGGATATGATTATGTGTACTAAGTATAAATTTTGGTTTACAATTAATAGGTAAAGCTAGACACTTTATCTTGCTCAAGATTATGATGTCGTCTATTCCTAGCTTCATGGAATAATCTTATCTAGATTATAGTATTGTGATGATTACTCAATAGAGATATCAGCGTGTTTGAAACACATGAAACTTGGATTTGGATAGAATTCAATTAATTGTGAAATTTCATCACAAGCAATTAGAATTCTACTACTTTAATCATTTTACGAATCTTACCTTAATCCTATGGTGATTAGTGGACTCACATCTATTTACTCTGTCTTTTGATTGCCAATGAGTGGGATCTATAGATACACAATCAATAACTCGATATATTGGAGGCATAGTAATATAGGTAGCTAAGAACACTATTCACAAATATAGAATCTAAAGCTCATGATGAGATAATATTCCTATAAGTATTAGTTCGGGAACTTGGGTGAAGAGTACTTGCAATTTGATACAAGATACAAACATTATCCAAATCCTCATTTATGATTTGTTCATAAATAGATCGCCTATTAGAGAATTAACAAAACTTATGGACAAAGATGTAATTAGAGAGGTTGTACGGAAATCTATAAATCTAGCTCTAATTATGAATATTGTTGTGGAGGGTATTATCACATGGAAAATGAGTAGTTTAATAGATGACCTTGTTGATGATATTTATGTTTAAGGTTCCATGCAACTCTATATATAATATAAGAGTGCAACCTTGGTTTCGAATAGTGACACAAACTAGAGTTAATAATTACCATTAATTTAATTATTAGATTATTAAATTATAAGTAATTATAGTGACAAATTATATATGTCAATTAGGTCCTCTTACTAACTCCATAATATTCATTTAGATTGATTAATGAAAATTTTTTGGACTAATTTTGCAACAAGGGAAAAATTAATCCAAGAACTCTATAGTTTGATTTCTAATTTTAGCAATTTTGTGGTTCTAGTTTGATTTCTTGTTTGACAAGAAGACAAACTAGGATTTTTGTGCAAAACCCTAGTGGAACCACTGGCGACACCCTCTAGTGTAGCCAGTGGTGGGTTCATGCACCACAGGGGGGACTAAAGGAGACCCACGCATAGCGGACACGCAAGGAGGGGCAAAGGGCTTAGCTTTGCTGCGCCCTCTAGGTAATGGGTGCCTTTGGTGCACAAGGCTCATCCCAAAACCAAGCCCAGCACAGGTAACTAGCCTACACACTTGACACGTACAGGATAGCCTTGCACCTCAACACTATCCCCCCCTTTTCCCACAATTCTATATATAATATAAGAGTGTAGCCTTGGTTTTCGATGTGACACAAACTAGAGTTAATAATTACCATTGACTTAATTATGAGATTATTAAATTATAAAACATTATAGGGACAAATTATATTTGTCCATTAGGTCCCCTTGCTAACTCCATAATATTCATTTAGATTGATTAATGGAATTTTTTTTTGGATTAATTTTGCAACAAGGGAAAAATTTATCCAAGAACTCTATAGTTTGATTTCTAATTTTAGCAATTTTGTGGTTCTAGTTTGATTTCTTGTTGGACAAGAAGACAAACTAGGATTTTTGTGAAAAACCCTAGTGGAACCACCGGCCACACCCTCGAGTGTAGGTAGTGGTGGGTTCACGCACCACAGGTGTGGACTAAAGGAGACCCGCGCGTGGCAAACACGCAAGGAGGGGCAAAGGGCTAGGCTTTGTCATGCCCTCTAGGTAACGGGTTCCTTTGGTGCACAAGGCTCATTCCAAAACCAAGCCCCACATAGGCAATTGGCCTACGCTTCTGGTAGTCCCTGCAGCCCTAGGTGTGCGCCGCCGCCCCCCCCCCCCCCATGGCCCTAGTTATTACGGCCGCTTGTCTCTGCCTTTTAGGTGCAATGTGTGGTAGTTGGAAATGTTCCACTAGCTTGCATGCTTCAACTTTTAAAAGGTCTAAATTTATTAATTTTGAAAATTTAAATTGATGCAAGATCAATTTATGGTATTTTCAAATAAAATTACTATTAATTGCTAAATTTGAAAGTGTTTCAAATTATCCAAATTAAATCTTAGAGTTTAAATTTGATTTTGGAAATATTTGAAATCTAATTTAGATTTTAAATATTTTAATTAACTTAATACTACATTGTGGAAGGAATTTAATAAATTGATAAATGTTATCAATTATAAATTTTTTGTTAATTAAAATAAAATACGTTTTTAAAAGAATTTCAAAAATAGAATCACTTAATTAGAATTGAAATTAAAATTAAAGATTATTAAAATTAAAGTATTGAAAGAGTTTTATAACTTAGGAAATCCCATTAATGCTTGTGGAAGTGCAAAGGGATCAAATGCAACAACATAAGGACTACAACAAAGAAAGATGGTGACTTAGAGATCATCACAATTTATTTTTGTATTCTTTCTAGGTAGAACTATAGCATTACTATTGCGATCATTTTGTGCATTTTTTTTATGTTTGATAACATGTTTGATTTGTTATGATTAACATACTTATAATAATTAATGGCATGCCATATGGGATAATAAATGCCACTCATAATAACATGTTCATGCATCATGTAGTTTTGGAAATGTAATGAGATTAGTTGTTTTAAGACTACAAATTAAATTTATTTAAGAGAAATAAATTTAAGAAACCTAAATTACAAAAAATTGAGTGGGTTTGGGAATCTCATAACGAAAGGTTCTATTGGATGAGCCTTATGTGTGAGAATCCCATGGTCTCCATTTTTGGAATGAGAAGAGTGATGAGTGACCGGTTCCCTACAGGAGCTATGTTTTCCAAGCTTTATCTATCACCCTAAAGGATAAGTTCCCTAATTAGTTTTTAGCCTACGACTAACTGACCCTACGGCGGCACTTAATGAGTAAAATCCTGAGGGTATAAAATGATGGTTGTACACTCAAGATGAACTTTAGTATACTTGCAGAACGAGTTCCTATTGACAAAGGCTATGGACTAAAGATATGGTAGTTGACTTAGCTGTAAATGAGATATGAGGTGGGTAAGCTCAATCAGCAATATCCTTTCATGGTAAGTGGGTTCCATGAATTCCCAACAATGATCCGTTAACCCATGGATTGAAATGTTTGAGAAAATTTATTAATTTAAATCCAAAATATATTTGGATTTAATTTATGAATTTTCCCTCATAGATCATATTTTATAAAATTACGATGAAATGTACAAATAATATTACTGTATCCTATGTCTATGAACTTTGTGCAATGCATAATGTTTTTAATATGTAAATTTTTATGAGTTTAAATACTCAAATTTTGTGAAAAAAATATCCTTAAAATAAAATTTATGTCACATTAATTACAATTTTGTAATATAAATTAATAAAGGATAAATATGCTATTTTAAGTAGAAAATTATGCAATAATCTAAAAAAGTATAAAAATGGTTAATTACTAGTCAGTTAAACTTGTAAAGGATTCTGTGACTACGATCCATCGGTTGATGGATCGCAGTATAGAAAGACACACAGAGGTAAAAAAGGTGCACAATACAGTGTAGTTGTATCAATAAAGTACAAAAATATATATATGGGATATTGTGTTGGGATTATAAAAGAAGGTTGAAAAGTAAGTTAGTACATTTTAGATTGCTTAAGTCCATGTTTCTTCAATTTTACACTAACGGCATAAGAAAAATATAGTACAGTGTAAAAAGCTTGTGGTACCTACCATAGGGACGCCTAAAAGGAGGAAAAATAGCCACCTTTCCTCCTTATTGTAGCTGAATTTCTTCATACAAAATGAAGCCATTTTTTACCACAAAAAATGCTAAAGTGATGAGTAATGGGGGTGAGCCATCAAAGTTGTAAAAAATTCCTACTTTTACTCATCAAATATCATGCAACAAGGATGAAAACACTCCACTTCCCATTTCTCCAAAACCGGCAGCCCTTAGGTCACTCCTCCCAAAATTTTCTCAAAAAATTCCTTACAAAAACACCTTCCAAGCAAACTCTAAGACAAGATCAAGTTTTCTAGTTCAAGAATTGTTAACATTGAAGGTAAATGTCAATGTTTCGAGGCTTTCTTTGGGTTTCAAAGGGAATCTTGATGAGGATTTTCTTGACATGGTTTATGTTTAGAAATATTGACAAAATCAAGCACTATGGAGGCTCACATGCTCACAAACCTTTTGGTAAAATGCTTCATCTTCTCTTTTTAAGTTACTTGTTGTTTTAATTTCTGTAACCAAGTTTGCCATGTTGTTTTTTAACAACACCAATGACTTAAATTTTCCATTGTCAGTATATGCTGGTGCTACCACCAACAATACAAGTGAGATTGTTTTGGAATGTGAATGGCTATTTAGGGGAGATTCCTTGTCCTATTCTTCTTCATTATGAGGAAAGAGGGTTTTTTTTGTCCAAAAAATAATTATTTTTGTCATATCATTTTTTGGAGTGAAACAACTTGTAGCATTGGTGAAGGCATTAGGAGGCACTTGCTTCTCTTGTGACTCAATCTCTTTGGAAAAAGGACAACAGGTCATTGTCCAGCCCAAGCCATATTATTATCAAGAAAAGATATACTAATTTGGCAGGATTGTATTAAATTTCTGATTTGAAAAATCATGCAAAGAGTAGAAAGCATTAAACCCCAATTCCTTCCGAAAAATTCAAGGTATTAGCTACATCTGTTTTTAACCATTCCTGCCTATCAACACCACTTCTGCCAGCCCAACAACCCCCCATTAGGCTGTCGCTTGAAGCCAAAAAATGATCTCCCTTTTGCTCTTAACCACTCACCACACATATTTCATTTTTTCCTTCTTTCACTTTTTAAGGTACTATAGAACACTCATGCAAAACATGGTCAAATTTTCCATAACCATAGCAGAAATTTGGTAGCCATTCCTAGAATGTCCGTTTAGACAATAGCGCCATTATTGCCAATCTCACTCGAATGACTCTACAAAGGGCCTTAGTAATATCCAACAAAACATAGGAATGTATAAAATGTCCTAAATACTCACCAGAATTTTGACTTCCACTTCTTTACATATCCCAATCGAATTGGCAACTACTTCCATTGTGATCTTATTATGACCATCTAAAAGAAGGCTATGGATTTGGACCAAGAAACATGTAAACTGTAAATCAACATGATTAATGGATTGCTTACAATCATACTCTTTCCACACCAATAGCATCTTGTTGAATGACCAAAAATCTATTGATAAAGCATGCACTTGTTTTTTTGCATTGCCAAAAGAAAAGAGAAAGATTCCCAGTTCAATCTCATTAATTTCAAAACTTCCACTAACATTTTACAGAAAGCTAATCTTGTCTCAGAAATCCCTACAACTGAAGGGCTTCTTTTTCACCAATCTACCCAATAATCCACACCTGATATCTCTACCAATTTTTAATTACTCATTGCTAATTCCAACTACATCCTCTCCCTCTGCTGGAAGGGACAACATTTTCCATCAATTCATGATGTCCTCTATCAATGATCTACACAGAGTAGATAAAAGGATGAAGAGCCTACCACTCGCGAAGAGAATAGGTGCCTCTTAGAGAGAGAGTTTTCATTAATGTATAAATTAACATATTTTGCATGTTTTTTTCATTTGTGGACCAATCTATAATGCAATTTCAAATGTCACTATTTAGGAAAGGGAAGGATCGCAATCATAAGACAGAAAGATCTGACCATGGTGTTTCTACAGTAAGTAGCAAGGGGGTATTTTTGTCCTTGGCCTTTTAATTTTTAATGTAACAAATATCATTTTGTAACCATGTGTTTTGACATAATATCACATTGGTACTCTATGGTTTGATGAATAGAAAAAAGGTATCTTATATCTTTTTAAAAACATCTTTTTGATACCTCTGAGATTATTTTTTAGACATAAAATGTCCAACTTACCCCTTTTTTAAAGAAAAAATTAATTAATTAATTTCGTTATTAACGAAAAAGAAACCCTTATATCTGGTTCTACTTCTATTAAAAGTACGACCAGAAAGGAAAAAAATTCAAAGGCCCCTTTTATCCTAGGTGTGGATGTGAATATTAGCAAAATTTTAAAAATTTTGAGATACTAAAATATCTTGCCATTGTAATATCGATTTTGGCAAAAAATCAGAAAAACATCAAAAATATCGATAAAAATATTAATATAGAAAATCTATAATATATTTGGTACAAAATTTTAGTACATGTCGTAGAAATTTCAACCAAATATCGGTAGAAACTACAAAATTTAATAGATTTTTTCCCTTTAAATAATCTAGCAATATTTTATACTTTCAATAAATGAATATTTGACCTAAATACATTAAGAATGCTAACATTGGATGAAGATAATATTTTTATGAGTTTACCACCAATAAATTTGGGATCCAATTATAACAGCTCCTCCAATAAGCTACTCATGTTCGTTGTCATATCCATGAGTTTACAACCAATAAATTTGGGATCTAATTATAACAGCTCTTTCAATAAGGCTACTTATGCTTATTATCCATATAATTAATACTTTAGAAACTATGATGGTTATAGATTTTCAATTTTCCTCATCCGAGCATACCACCACCATCTCAGGTAAAAAATTAGGAGAATTTAGAATATCCCATTCATGGAAATACAGTAGCAGGAAGTCAACAAATCTACTTATGGCAATTCATCTATATTTAGCACTACTCACATAGCCTGTCATGGCACCAATATTGTTTGAATCAAGATGGAATCCTAGCCACGTGTTTGGGTATGATTTGGTCAAGCCTAAAATAAGGAGTCTGAATTACAATCAAAGTGAATTGAGCCCAATAAAAGTGTTTGATTTTGAGGCAAGCTGATATAGGAAGCACCACTTGCTCAATATTTAGTCAAGTTGAACTTCAATTGATTCAATTGTTGGCTACAATTTGATTACAACTTTATTCACTTTGTTGTTTAAATCATAATGTCCTTATCATTACAGATTTGCCAAATGTCGGTTTGATGGAATCAATATACGAAACCTAGTAGTTACAAGAGGAAACATGCCAAGCCATAAACTAAGATGTGGAAGAAACCTGATTCTTACGCCTTATCACATATTGACATGTGTCCTAGTACAATGTGCATTTCTACCCATACTCCTTCCATGAGTTTGCGGCCAAGGTCTTATGCTATGCCCTATATAAAGGCATTAGCTACCTCATTGGAGGCATATCACGAACTTTAAGAAACTCTGTAGAAATATTTCTCATTCATATATCATTTCTTTCAACATTTTTGTAACTTGTGCTCATTTATTCATCTATAGTGAAGAACAGTAGATGTAGTTCTCATTACAGTGTGAACCAGTATCAATCTATATGTGCAGTATAATTTACTTTTCCAATACTGTTTGATTTCTTATAACTTTGTTCTAATTTACTTCTTGTAACTATTTTAACAATGTTCTTTGAAGCTAAACAGATCCTAACAATAGTGATTTGAGGGCCCAAACTCATAAATAGTAAAATATTAAATTAATCTAACATGTTTATATTTAATTTAGATCTAACATCAACAATTTGGTGCCCACTATGGGGCTTTCATATCACCAACTCGAGGATTTTAAAGCTTCGTCACCAAAAATGGTAAACAACGCAGACAACAAAAGTACACCTAACATGCAAAATGAAGAAACACAGACCATGTCCCAAGGAAACCAATAGATTGAGTCTGCTGAGATGGAAACATTGGACAAGCTACTTCATAAGTAGATAGCACATTCCTAGGAATATAATAGGAGTTTGGAACAACTCAACAATGAGAGCACTACTATCATTAGCCAAATAAGCTACCAAAATTCCCAGCTAACAGCCTACTCATATTACTACTCGTACTATGGGTATTCGACATTCCCAATGATGACAATAACACAATGGCAGTTTCAAACACCACCTCCAATTGAGTAGCAGCCTTCTTATAGCCCTATTTGGAGGGTGCAACCATTATACACAACTCTAGCACCTACAATGGCAACTATAGCTGCAACAACACTAGAAGCAATGGCAACAACAACAGTTGCAAATGCTAAACAGAGCATGAGTAGACATAATCTTTATCCAGAGGGTAGGATGATGAGATCGAGCAAATGACACGAATAGAGGCCATACAAGCATCAAGCATGCTAACTGCCGAGGCCATCTAGCAAATGATGAAAGACATGCTTGACTAGAACACCAAAATTATCATAGAGAAAATCGACCAAAAAGTTACTAAAGCTACTATCAAGACCTGAGCACTCGGCAACATCTCAAAAAAATTCACGAAACTCCATTTACAAGGAGGATTAATTCTGTCATAACTCCTAAGTATGGAAACCTCGTATTCATGTGCTTCTATGGAACTAGGGACCAAAAAGATCACCTCATGTAGTACAAGAATGTTGTCGGCATGACCAACATCCCACATTTGATTTGGATGAAATGATGTGCAAACTATTTGCATAAAGTTTGAGAAAAACTAGTCCTCCGATGGTTTAGCAACCAGCTGCTGGGATAATCAACAGTTTTGAAGAGTTAGCAGACTCTTTTGTCAAAGCCTACTCAGTGCATATCAAGGAAGGCAAGATGACCAAAGACCTTTGGTTGGTGATTTAGAGCCTAGGAGAATTGCTACTATCTTAAATAAAAGGGTTCAACAAAACCATCTTAGATATTTTAGATCTGGAGGACAAGACGGCTTAGGAGGCTTTAAAGAAAGAATTTTTTCACAAGTCTCCATTCAAGAACAACATCTACATATAGTACTCATAAATGACCTAGAAGACACTGAATAAAGCCAAGGGATGGATCAATCTCGAAGAAGAGAATAAATAATGCCAATAAGTGTTGGATTTTGTTGGATTTTGTGATTCAAATACGCAGCGAAAAATTAAAAATTAATTCCTACAAAACCCTCTCACGATCCATGCAATTCGATTAGATTGATAAGAAAGTTATAGAATCTTACCAGGATGACAAAAAGGCAAGATTCTCGAAGGGAGAGAGCGGGTTCACTTCGGTGACACCTTAACTCGAGCTTTTAGTACTTGGGAAATCCACACAAATAGACTCTCTCAAAAATGAATTGGTGTGCTAGCACCCTCTCTTTTGTATTAAAAGACTCTCTTTAATTTTAGGGTTTTAATTTTTCTGCCCTTTTAGAATGATAGAACACCTTCTTTCTTCTTAATTCGGCTAAAAACCCTAAAGCAGATATATATATATCTATTGAGTTTGAGATAGAGTCAGATTATAAATCGGGTAAACTGTAATTTGAATATGACTCAGATAATCTAGATAATGTCTGTAATTCAAATCTAATTCAAAAAATCTACATAATGTCAGTAATTCGAATATGATTTAGATAATCTAGATAATGTCAGATTCAATGAACGTAGACATATCTAGTCCATCGAATATGGACATTATCAGGTTCATTGAACCTAGACATAGTTAACCAAAAATTCGTTCTTGATCTGTTCTAAGTGTGCGACCCTGTAGGTTCACATAACGT
>CAMOHE010049240.1:5396-27954 GCA_946598075.1 Artocarpus hirsutus
TGTAGCCACAATTTTGGCTATTGGAAAAGCCAATCCCATCAATTATATTCATCAAGCTGATTATCCTGATTACTACTTTAGAGTCACGAATTCTGAAGATAAGACAGAATTGAAAGAGAAGTTTAAACGCATTTGTAAGTAATTTTTTTAAATAAAGGAGAAACACAAAATCTTTATTACTCACATATCTTTACAAAATTCAATTTAAAATAAATATTCATGATTTTCATAATTTATTTAAGTATTTTTATTAATACCGATATTGTTGATGATTTTTTGTTCAAATTTAGAATATTGATATTAATATTGAAAATATCTTTGCCTGTAGGTGAGAGTTCTGGGATAAAGAAGCGGCACATGCACATATCAGAAGACATCATCAATGAAAACCCAAGCTTTCGTAGCTACAATGCCGTGTCACTCAACGCACGCCATGATTTGAAAATTGAGGCGATGCCAAAGCTTGGTGAAAGAGCAGCAATTGCGGCCATCAAAGAGTGGGGCCAACCAAAATCAAAGATTACCCACATCATCGTCAATTCAACTTCAGGAGTTGACATGCCTGGCGCTGATTATGAGCTAATCCACTCTCTTGGCCTCAATAAATCCGTCAAGAGACTCATGCTTTACCACCAAGGCTGCTTCGCCGGAGCCGCTGTACTTCGCATTGCAAAGGACTTAGCCGAGAACAATCCTGGCTCACGAGTGCTCATTGTTTGCTCTGAACTCACCGTTACCATGTTTCGCGGTCCATGCGAAGATGACTTGGCTGATCTCGTGGGCCAAGCAATCTTCGCCGATGGAGCTGCATCTGTTATTATTGGTGCCAATATACCGAATGAGGGCTTGGTTGAAACACCCTTGTTTCGAATAATGTCAACATCGCAAATTATTCTTCCTGACTCAAAAAAGTTAATCGGAGGACATTTACGTGAATGCGGCCTCACAATTGACTTGGGTCCGGAAGTGCCGAAGAGAATTAGAGAGAACATTGAAACATGTTTGAAAGAAGCATTTACCCCTCTTGGAATTAGTGATTGGAACTCACTGTTTTGGGTGGCACATCCAGGCGGTGCTGCCATTTTGAAGGCGATCGAATCGAAAGTCGGGCTGGAGAAGGAGAAGCTTAGGGATACATGGCATGTGTGGACTGAGTATGGAAATATGTCGAGTGCAAGTGTGTATTTTATATTGGACGAGATGAGGAAGAGGTCATTCGAAGAGAAAAAGAGCACCACTGGTGACGGGTTGAAATGGGGAGTTCTGTTTGGGTTTGGGCCGGGAATCACAATAGATACCGTGGTATTGCAAAGCGTCCCAATCGTTGCATAAATTGTGTCACACAAAGTGTTTTTTTTTATTCGAATAAGTGCCAAAATAAAATGAAGGCAATTAAGGTGAAGTATAAGAGGGGTTGTCTTTTGTGTTATTTAGTAGAGAATAGAGAAAGGAGAAAAAAAAATTGTCTTATCTAGTGTAGTTCACAACTATACCCTTAAGCGGATAAAAAGATTGTGAATGATTCAAAGTCAAAACAATTATTTTTCATACCAATTGTTTCGTGTCAAATTTTTTTTTTTTTTATTTTCATACTTGGAAGGATGGGAAATTGTTGGACCATGACTTTTCAGCTTCGTTAATTTCTAAATTCCTTCCTACTAAAGACCCAATATTCTATTGTTTTTCCTCTCCAGAATCCCTGCTCTCTAGTACTCTCGTCCCTCGCTCTTTTCCACTCTACCAGTATAGGCTAACAATCGATCATCAATTCGTACAGTTATCCGAGACAAGTGGTCGTGTACAGATTGCTTTGTTCGGTTAAAGTGATGAAAGGTAAATTAAAGAGGATAGAGATTAGAGAAGTTTGGAGGATGGTTACAGTATCTTATTTGCTCAAAACGAAAAGCAAGTGTGTTCTAAAAAAACTAAATAAGTACAAAATAATGGATTATTGTTATGTTTCATTTGACGTTGATTGTTGTAGAATTGAATTTTTGAGATTTTATAGAATTAAAATTTTGGGATTGTAAAATTATTGTTAATGCATTACAGTAATTAAAAAATTGAAAGAATAAATGTCGAAGTTATTAATAATAATAAATTATTAAAATTAAAAATTGTAAATTTTAATTACAGTTCAAAAATTAAAAATAAGAAAACGATAATTCTTAATTAAGAATTAATGAACTAATTAATTAATTTATTAAGTATAAAGTAAAATAATATATACTAAATCGTTATTATTTAAATTAGTGATCAATATAGTTTAATAATTTTAATATCATTGTTAAGGATTAGTTATCATAAAATTTGATAATATAGTATAAAATTATTGTTAATGCATTATAGTAATTAAAAAATTGATAGAATAAATGTTGAAGTTATTAATAATAAATTAAAAAATAAAAAATTGTAATTTTTAATTAGAAATTAAAAATAGAAATAAGAAAATAATAATTCTTAATTAACAATTAGTGAACTAATTAATTAATTATAATAGTAATAATGTTTATCAAAATTATAATTTTATTTTAAAAACAATAAGAACAATAAAATTATCATAAAATTTGATAATATTGCATAATGACGATGATGACTCCGAAGTCGAAGGTAATGACTTCGAAGACGATGACGACGTTAATGATGGTGGCAACATTCAAGACATTAGCAATGACGAAGAATAGATATTATGTATAGATGCCCTTGCTCTTATAGTACTAAATTAGGATATTAGTGGAACATAATTACTATAGTACATAATAATGATATTAAACCATTTATTTGACAACAGTTGGATATGTCTGGACAAATTGCTACATGTGCTGGCTCTGTAGATGGAGCACAACTTCCACCCGACGCATATAGAGTGCCGTCACGTTGTTTGTCAGGTATGTTACAACCCAATTGCAAATTTGTATAGTTTTTTTGATCAACTAATTTTAATCTAAAATGTTTCTTGATGTTTACAGCACCTGATGCCGCACCTTGCCATCGTACCGGTCAAGGAAAGGCAAAAGGGCATGAGATCGCAGCATATGTAGAGAAATACGGAAAGGTTCCGGTCACATTTGAGGAGGCCAATGGTACTTGGAAGGCTCTTTGGTGGTTCGGGTCGTGGTTTGAAAGTGCCATAGGCATCTATACTCAGGATGCATGTGAGCCATGCCATAATGCTTAGAAAGATGTTAATGCCCAACATAAAAGACAGATTCAGTAGCGCATGCTGGTATGTGTTCAACTTCATCCTTATCGAATATAATTTATATAGTACATAATTTTTATAGATCATAATAAAAGTAATTATCATGATCTTGAATGTGTTACAGAATTAGTTCGCATTAGATTACGAAAGGTTGGACGGCATCCTTCATGGCATGATTAATAAGGAGGCAGCCAAGTGCTATAAGGATTGGAAGAGGGACCTCCACAAACACTTTAAAGCACTTGGAGGACCAGCGAATGAAGGCACATGTTAGAGCCAACCCCACCCCCACTCCACCCCCCTGGCCGAATCTCAGGAATCAAGAACACTAGGTTCGATACTGTGATAGGTTCATGTCTGAGAGATTTCAAGTAACTGTATTTCTGCTAAGTCAGTTATTTAATATATATATATATATATATATATATATTAATTTCAATATTGCTAATGCTAAAAACTATAATAAATAGAAAAGTAGGCGACGAATAAAAGCAATCATAGCAACCAAAAGTGGTCAAGCTTGCATAGTCGAATATCCATCTTCCAGCATCACGTTAAGAAGATTAGTAAGTTTATTTAATTGCAAGCAATGTTAAAACTTATCAAAGAATACATTATTCTAATACATTCAAATTGTTGGATAGGCCAACATAGTGACTTAGTAGCTGATGTCTGCCATGACAACTAGGCAAACATGCATCGTCATAGAGAGACTTGGGTCAATCCCTAAGCATCACAGACTTTTGTAAGTACTTTAAATTTTCAATATTATCTTCTCTTATTTAAATTACTCTATGTATTTCTAACATGTGTAAAGTGTTATTTGTGTAGAATACAATGGAGCAGGAGAGACAAACCCAGATTACACAATCTGCTTCCTTTTCAGCAGCATCTACGCTTAACGAGGAGAAAATATTAGAGCATGTCCTAGGTAGCCGTAGAGGACACATGAGTGGGCTAGGCCCTACACTCCTGCATAGGATTTACTCTCCTGCTGGCGATGGTTCATCCTGCAGCTCCTAGTAAGGCGAAATATCTTCGATGCCTGTTGACCCGCATATGAAAGATTTTCTACGAAGATTGGCTGAGTATAACATGACTGTGCACCAAACCTACACGTTGTTAGTGGAGTTGGTGGGCCAGTTGGTACTTGGAGCCCAACTCACCAACTTTTGTTCAACTGGATCCTTCGCCTCCTTTAGACCGGCTGGCAACAATAACGATGGCATTGATGACACTACAAATTTAGGAGAGTAGATTGTATGTTTTTCTTTGTTTAAAATTTTAACACATTATGTTTGGTTTGATTTTTATTCGATTATTATAACAATGTATTACCGACTATGTTTTTTAATATTAAATTTTTATTTTTATTTTTATAAGTCGATTATTCCTATTTAAAAAATATTAAAAATTTAATAAATACTTTTAAAAATATATTACATATTAAAAATATATTAATATTTAAATATTAAAAGTAAAATATGTTAATAAATGACATCGCAAAACATTAAGATATTTGCAACAACTTTTTCAGAAAGTCGTTGCAAATAATCAGGTCCACATCAGCATCAGCATACGTTGTTGCGACGACATTTTTTTAAATTGTCATTGATAAAAACTAAAGCCACGTCATATTTGATAATGACCATGACAACATAATTGCGACGACTTTTTGCGACTATTTGTTGTCCCAAATAATATTGCAACAACGTCATCATCGCAAAAATATTATTTGCAACTAGTTGTTAGCGATGACGTATTAACAACAATATGTCGTCACAAAAAATATATTTGCAATGACTCTCGGCTTTTTGCAACGACAAAACGTTGTTTATAGTAGTGGAAACGTGTTTTTTTCCCTCTATGCTTATGAAATGTTTTTTTTTTCTTTTTTGTTTCTGAAACATTTTTTAACTTTTTATATTTTTTAACATATTTAATATGTACGCGAGAAAAATGTACTTTTCGACTATTTAAATACAAAGCACTACAAACATCAACCAAAGTGCTTCTTCGACTTCCAAGATGCACAAACTCCTGCTTTTTCTGCGGGTAAGCACCGAAAAAACAAGCAAACTGTTATTTTACCAGCCACCGTAAAAAACTTTACCGAAACATTAAAACATGGGTGTCTGAACAACTACAGGGGAAACGCTGCAGCAAAAGATCCTTGAATAATACAAGAAAGGAAATGTAAAGAAGCAGAAAAGTCGTATCCCAGCAATAGGAAGAATAAAAGACCATCACGTGAAAAAGTTAAAATCATGAACTGTACTTATTGTCTTGCCAATTTGTAAAATACTTGCTTCCCTTGTCTGTAAAACGTAAGAAACTCAAAAATTCATATGGAGAGAGGGAGCGGAGAACGCAATGCCAAGCATGGAAAGCGCCGTTGAACCTCATGAACGAGTTCGAGAAGAAAAAAGATGAACATTTCTTATTTTTGTTATAAAACAAATGCAAAGAACTAAATTATAAAGCATGAACGAGCCTATGAACGAGCCTATTGATGTGAGGCAACGGATAACTGTACTTCGGGCAAGCTTTGTTGAGGTCGGTGAAGTCGACACACATGCGCCATTTCCCATTTTTCTTCTTCACAATCACCACATTGGCGAGCCAATCGGGATACCGGACAGGGCGTATAAAGCCGGCTTCAAGTAATCTCCTCACTTCGTCTTTGATCACATTGTTCCGCTCGATTCCCAACTTCCTCCTTTTTTGCCAGACAGGCTTATGCTCTGGATCGAGAGATTATGCTTGGGTCGATTCCAGGCATATCTGCGTGAGACCATGCAAAACAATCAACGTTAGATTTAAGAAATTTGATTATTTGGAGTTTAATACTCTCATCGAGCTGCGATCCGATCTTCACTGTTCGTTTTTTATCTTTCGGGTTTATTTGGATTTCGTCAAATTGCTCCAAAACTGTTTCGATACAGCTTTGTTCGTTTGCTTCGCCCTGCTCATTCGACTGTAATTGATATAAAGCTTTTTTTTGCTTCATTGCTGCGACGTAACAACTCCTTGTCGCCTCTTGGTTTCCTCGAATTTCCCGTACTCCTCGTTTCATCGGGAATCTTATCATCTGGTGGTATGTAGATGGGACTGCCTTCATGGCATGAATCCAAGGCCTCCCAAGGATTATATTGTACCCCGACGGGCAATCCATGACTAGAAAATTGGTCAGTTTGTTCTCTCTTGCTGCGTAGACTAGAAGCCTGACCTTTCCAATTGCTGTGGTCGCTTCTCCGTTGAATCGGACAAGCGACGTCGGTGACTTCTCGATTTCGACTTCTCCTATTTCCATTTCTTTTAGCGTCAAGAGGAAGAGAATATTGGCAGAACTCCTGTTGTCAACTAGAATCCTGCTTATTTCACAATTTGCGATGTTTAGTTTAATAACTAATGCATTGTCATGCGGCGAGTCTAGCCCCATCGTCTCGTCACTACGAAATGACATTCCGTATTCGGGGTGATCGCTACGAGCAGTGCCTGTGGTTGTTGTATTTGCTTTTCTCTAATAGGACTTCATCTGATTAACCAAGTCGCCGTTGAAAACCAAGCCTCCACAAATGGCTCCTATTACCTTCCTTACTGGTGGTGGTGGTGGTGGTGTCTTCTCTTCGGTTCGCTCATTCCTTCGCCCTCTTCGTTCCTTGTCGAGCCCATATGTCCTCCTACCCCTTTCCGAGAGATACTCTCTCAAATGACCTTTCTTGAGAAGCTCTGTAATTTTTGATCGCAAAGCTTTGCAGTCGACCGTCAGATGCCCTGTGTCTCGGTGAAATTCACAGTATTTCGACTTATCTCGCGAATGGCTCGCAGGCAATTTGCCAGGCCATCGGACGTAGTCTTTTCCCTCTAGCTGAGCTACTAGTTCCGATGGCGATATGCTCAGGGCATATTTTGGTGGTGGGTCTTGTTGTGGATCAAGGCTTGTCATCTTTCCGCCTCCATTCTCTTCTTGGTGGTGTTCTCGTCTGTCCTCGTCGGTTTGGTTGATGTTGCTGCTTCTGGCTCCATTTGTTCTGACCCTTCGTCCTTGTGAACTCTTGTTCGCACCTCTCATTTTCTTCCTCCAGGTCGATCCAGCCTTTAGCTCTATTCAGTGCTTCTTGGATCGTCTGTGGGTAGTCCGAACAAATGTTGTTTTTGAAGGATGACTTGTGCAGGAGTCCCTTCTTCAGTGCTTCGCGGGCTGTTCCGTCCTCCAAATCTGAAATCTCGGAGAGAGTCCTGCTAAATCTTTTAATATAAGCTCGTAATGGCTCGCCTGGGCTTTGGACAACAGACCATAAATCTTTGTTCGTTTTTCCCATTTTAATATGCACTGAATAAGATTTCACGAATTGATTTGCCAGTTCCTCAAAGCTGTCTATCGATCCGGTTCTGAGGTTGCTAAACCATGAAAGGGCTGGGCCCTTGAGCGATTGTGCGAACAGCTTGCACATCATCTCATCGAGGATCGAGTTCGGGATGTTAGTAGCACTGACAACGTTCTTGTATTGCAGCAGGTGGTCTTTAGGATCTGAGGTTCCGTCGAAGCGAGCGAACACAATGTTTTCATACTTTGGGGGTACTATTGAAGTAATTCTCCTCGTCAGTGGAGTATCCTGAATGCTTTTGGAGACGTCGTCCAACGCCGGGGTCTTGCTCGTGGCCTTGGAAACTTTCTCGTCAATTTTTTCTTCTACGAATTTGGAGTTCTGTTCTAGCATTTCTCTCATCTAGACTGAATCGACTCTGGGGTCAGTAGATTGGCGATTGGTTCTTCCTGTCGGACTGTCCTTTCTATTTCTTTGTTTCTGTCTGTCTCTTTGGTACGATGTCTACACTCTATACCAACGTTTGCTGTGGTTGGGGTCGTCGTAGCCGCACCAGCTGTCGTTGTCGCTGGTGCTGGAGTCGATGATGAATATAGCGGCTGTATTCTTTCGATCGGGCTGTGAGTTCGTTGTTGTCTTCCTGGTTGTGGGATGTGAAATTGCCACTACGTTGTTAAAGTAGTTGGAAATGTTGAATACCCATAATACGTGTAATAATACGCCTGCGAAGCCATCTGAGAGTTTTGATAGCTGATTTGGCTTCTCAAAGCCAAGTTTTCACTGCTCAGTTGTTCCATCCTCTTGTCACGTTCCTGAGAGAGTGCTGCTTATTCCTGGAGTGTTTTCTTCAAAGTCTCCATCTCTACTACAAGAGTTTCCATTCGTCAGTCTTGGGTTGTCCCTTCGGTCTCTTCCACTGCTGTTCTAGTGTGTGCTGGTTGTCCAAGTTGTCTGCCATGTGAATCTGAATCTCTAGATCCTGAAGTTGACGATTTGATAGCCCCACGGTGGGCGCCAAACTGTAGACGTTTTTCTACGGGTGAATTGTTGAATTTCTAAATCAAGTAATCGAAAACTTGGGCCCTCAAATCACCGTTAAATGGACCTGTCTACTCCGATATGCGCACAAAATCAGAATTAAATGAAATAAATAAAACAGAAATAAAGAACACGCTAAATTTATAGTGGTTCACTTTGTTAATGAAGAGTTACGTCCACTGTAGTTCACTATCAAGTTTTCTTTGTACAAAAATTGCAATGTTACAAGAAAGTAAGGATAGATGAGAAAATAATCAGGCAGGATTTCTGTATCTCTTTTTTTGTGTCCCCTTTTTCCGAAGCTACCTTTCCCCTATATATAGAATATAGAATTGAAACGTGGTCATTAACCGTCGGGTGTAGTGGAGTAATGCTTCATGAATAACTGAGATACTATGACACGTGTCGGTTGATGATTTGCTGCAGAAACTACTACTTTCTCATATTCTGATCCTGTGCTTAATGTGCTTTAATCGTTAAAACGTGCTATACGTCTAATCGATACGAACGATTCGGACGGACGATACCATGTCTGATTTAACTAAACAATTCCAACGATCAAATCGAATATTCGATTTGATAAACCGATTTGTTCGATTCGTTCGATCGAAATTGTTGGGCCGCCAGGGTCCATGGTCAATTTAGGCCTGTCTGAATTGTATCCCAACAGTCACATTAATAATCATGGTTTTTTTTTATATTTATTAAAATATTCATACTAAATATAAGTAACTAAAATAATTACAAATATCATTTTATTTATTTTTTAATAATATATACAATGTCATTGTTCATGGAACACCAATTTAACACCGACAATCGTCTTGACATCATGATACGTCATATGAAGATAGGTCACCCTGAGATCTTGGCATGTCGACCTTGCCAGTTTTTCGATACATAAATTCTCAAAAGGCGGCAATCTCTTTGGTCAAGGTGATCGCCCCTCCACCCTGGTCTCGATCAAAGGTCATCTGTACAAACGTGGGCATGCCCATAGAGGCCCAACACCCCCAAGGCCTAACGTGGCGGCGGTTGTCGTTTTATTCTGTCAATAAAATACAATCTGGTCAACGGCTAATTTAATGTTTAGTCCGATATTGATATAATAATGAGACGTACATGACAAGTTCAAATTCATTGACACATGATCGATTGACCTTAGACTAACAGTGTGTTTAAAAAAAAATTTTAGTTTGAACTTAAGTTAAAACTTAAAAATGTTATAATTTAAGATATTTATATTATAATAAATTTTTATTTCTTAATATAATATGAGAGAACTTTAAACTATAATAAACTAAACTTTGTTTTTTTTTTAAGTGCTTTTCAAACAAAACCAATTAAAAATTCATTTTTTTCTTCTAAATGTCTGATCTAATTATAATTAATAAACGAATGTCACGTGGGGTTAATTGCTGGTTGGAGTTGCTGTTGTTGGGTCACGTGAGGTGTTTGTTGGGCCTGGGTCTCCGTCTAGTTGATATTTCTGTTTTGTGAACGTTGATCATGTTGTAATTATGAGATAATTAGTTACGTATATATTGCTCTGTTTGGTTGAAGAGATGACAAATAAATTAAAATACTTGGAGTTGTTTCGTAGGGAGAGAGTTAAAAAAATGTATAATATTTATTTACTCAACTACCGTTTTATCCATATTAGTCAACAAAGGTTTGCGCCGCCCATGAGTCATGAAGCAATATTTAAGCAAACTGGTAATTGATAGAATTTCTCAAAGTAGCGATCCTGCGACCTTTCAGTATCAGTCGATAAACTCGCAATATTTTAAAGCAAAATTCATTAAAAAAAAAAATGGCACTCCTCACTATTGCAAATGAACTTTATCTCAAAAAATATTGGAACTTTTTATGGAAACGATTTACTTGGTACGAACAGAATATAGTTGAGCTTACGTTATTCTTTAGATAAATTCTTTGGCTGATGAGATGACACAATAAATCAAGTCACTGCAAAGAAAATGAATCTACACTTAATTATATAAAGTGGGGATGCGATCCCCTCTCTAATATCATTTTGGTTTGGATATAAATGAACCACTAAAGTCGGAAATAAATAATTCATTTTGGTGTGGATGTAATAACATTAAAGAGAAAATTAGACAAGCGTTCTATTTTTTATCACTTTTTTTAACTAAATGTCTAAACTTTTCAAACATTAAAAAAATGGCTGATAACACATAAAAATCTATAATTTTTAAAGGACAAATTTCGTGGGTTTTGTATTTTTAATTATAAGAACAAATTTTATAAGGATAAAAATGCCTTTACATATATGTTGCAACATAATGGTCTTAAAGTAATCTAGACAAAGGCTCTAAGTTTCAAACCATACATATGTAAAACTATTATACATACATACATATTTATTTTAAAACTATTGCAAAAGATACTTTTATAAGCAGTTTTCATACCCATCTCCACCATCCGTCTGTCGCTCGTCACTATCGATCACAAGTTGCTGACAAGTTATTTACCACAACATGGACATATCTAAGTGAGCTTTTGTTCAACAACTAGGAAACATATACTCATAAGATAAAGCCTAAGACATTTATCAAAACATACATGTACTGATTATGTTTCATTATGAACATATTTTATGTATCTAAACTATCATGCTTAATGGGCCCTAGTGTGTTTGTACCGATTACGCATGATCATTGGGAAGTTAAAGTTCGTAAAAGTCCACAACAATCCTAAACCATGAACTAGATGGAATCAAAATGTCTTCCCATATGTCGAGAAGTCTTAAATCCTCCACATAGGTTTGGAGGTTGATACGATACTTTTAACTTAACTTATTTTATCTTACTTATTACACTTATCTTATTATGTGTATGAAGTATGGCATGTTACTATATATCATCTTATAACATAAATTATAACCATTTTTAACATAAGGTGAATATGCAATATAATTTTACATAGCATACATCACATACAATACACAACATAACATGAGCACGGCATTATATGACATATCCTAGTCTAGCATGACGTAGCATTACATAACACAGACAATGCATTTTTATAAATCATGTAAAAACACTTTAAATTAAAACCATAGTTTTTATGCTATAGGCAAGATTTCTACTTATCTTGTTTGCAGAGATAGAATTTGTTAACTCACCACATACTTATGTACTATTCCTAGATTCTAAAGAAAAATACCTAGTAAGAGTGTGAGGTTAATACTCTTTATCCTAACTAAATAAGCTTTACAAGAGCTTATTAGTTAGCTTGAGCGGTATTGCAGTTGTGGTATCAAAGTAGAGGTTAAATCGTTTCTGAAGACAAAGAAAGGCATATGAACATATCTTGGCTGAGAAACTTAGTCAACCGTTGGTATCTCTTGGCTTTATGATTTGATGTTTTTATGATTTTGTTAATTTAGGCTTGTCTTTGTTATGAGCTAATTAAAGGAATAAGATTGGGCATTATACAAGAAGATATAGCACCAAAAAGGAAGACAAGGGATGATGATTAAGAGGGTGATCACGATTTAGTAGATAATTTGACAAATCTGATCCAGCAACAGACTAGAATGCATGGCGAACAAATACAACAATTGTTGGATATGCAGAGGAACAACCAATAAAATCAACCGCCTTCTCTACCTCTACAATGACCTGTACCCTCGCTTGGTATGATATTTTTTGATTTGGGCCTAAGCCCTCATGGTTTTGCTCTTAGACTTCAACCTAAAAGGCCTCATACCATTGGAAGGTGGTATCATTACTTATGAAACACTACCTATATTCATTTCTAGGCGATTTGGGACTGCACAATCTACCCTTTCTTGGCCCTCTTCGCCTCACGAGAATTATAGTTGTCATAATCACCCCATCTTTGAGGGCCCAACGTCCTCGTTGGCTACACTTCCAGCTAGGTCAAGGCTGTGATAACATTTGTAACGACCTGCACCCTCGCTTGGTATGATATTGTCCTTTTTGGGCCTAAGCCTGACGGTTTTACTCTTGGGCTTCACCCCAAAAGGCCTTATAGCATTAGGAGGTGGCACCATCACTTATAAACCACTACCTATATTCACTCTTAGGCGATGTTGGACTGCATAACCTACCCTTTCTTGGCCCTCTTCACCTCACTGGAATTATGGTTGTCACAACCTCCACCTAGGCCAGATGCTTCACAATCTATTTATGAGAAATTCAGGAAAATGGAGCCTCTTGCCTTTGAGGGTGGTTCAGACCCATTAGTTGCAGAGAAATAGGTGAAATCCTTATATGCCATCTTTGATTTTATGAGGATTAGTGATACTGAAAAGGTACTTTGTGCAATTTTTTTGCTTAAAAAGGGTACTAGCACCTAGTGGGAAAGGGCTAAGCTTAGAGTGAACATGGACGAGTTGACATGGGACAAATTCAAGAAAATCTTGTATGAAACATATTTCACTAGGGATGCTAGATTACTAAAAGTAAAGGAGTTTTTGGAGCTGAAGCAAAGAGGGATGTTAGCATGTAATTATGTTCAAAAATTTGATGAACATTGCAAATATTTCCGTCATATTGCTAAAGACAATAATAAGAAGATAGGTCATGTCTTGAGAGGTCTTAATCCCAAAATTAGAAAGGATGTGAGGATGTTTTGTGCAATAGAGTTTAGGGAGTTGGTGGACAAGGCATTGATGGCTGATCAGGATGAGAAATACATTGAGAAGCTTCACCAACAAAGGAGATTAGGATCTACTCCAAAGAATCCTGCCCAGTGGAAAAAAGATTAAACAAAAGCCACAATAAAGAAACAGTAAATGCCCTAGGGTTGAACAAGTTGCTAATGTAACTAAAAGCCATTATGTGTTGAGTATAGGAAAAGACATTTTAGAGAGTGTTATAAAGGTAGTAACTTATATTTCAAGTGTAAGACGCCAAGGCATTTGGCAAAAGATTGTCTCGCGATGCAAAAGAAAGTCCAAGGAAGGGTGTATGCGATGATAGAGGAATAAGCTAATGGGGATGCTCCTGTGGTCTGAGGAAATATTTTAATTTCTAGAGTTGTTGCAAGTACATTGATAGATTTAGCATCTACGCATTTATTTACATCAAGTACATTTGTGAGGAAATTGGACATTACACTGTATTTATTGAAAATGAGATAGTGTAACATTACCATTCAAGGAAAAAATGGAGTTGAATCAAATGTTAAAGGCCTACTTGGTTCAAATTGGTGATAAAATCTTATATGTGGATCTCGTGGTTTTGAATATGGCTAATTTGAAGTCATTTTGGGTATGGATTGGTTGACAAAATATCATGCCACAATTTATTGCAACAAGAAAATTCTAAATTTTTAGCCACCTAGAGAAGAACAGTTTGTATTTAGCGAAACCATAGGAAGATCGTCTATACCAATTATGTAACACCTAAGTTTTCTACTTAATGGCAAATAGATGTTATGAGACAGTAACTATGATATCCCGTAAGGGGACATTACAGATAAGGTATTAGAGCAGTTTCCAAATTTTGTCACGGCATCGTCATGCATTCACACTAACATCCTTCAAGTAAATTGTTTTTATTATAACTTAGATTATAAATGATATTACATTTGATCTGATGACTAACAGACAGTAGTGCAATATGAGGAGAGAACAAGCACGTGGACTAACGCTTCAACAAGAGCCTGCAGCCCAACCTAATTTAGTGGAAATGCTCACTCAGCTTCAACAATAACTTGCAGATCAACAAAGAGCTATAGATGAGTCAAGGGCCAATAGAAATGAGGCTAATGAAAATGCCCAAGGAAACAACAGGGAACAACCTTGAAGTCTTACCCCACCTGCAGTAGCTACACTAATAGAACTTATAGCCCATCGAGAACCACTATTGGTACAGTTGAAGAAGGTCAAGCTAGCAGAATTTGAGGGATCCACTGACCCACTAGCAGCACAAGGATGGTCCAAGACTATAAAAAATACTCTAAACCTAATGGGGCTGACTGATAATGAAAAAGTGCTATATGCCTCCTATTGCCTTACCATGGATGCAAGGATTTGGTGGGAGAGCGTGGAGCTAATATACAATGTGAATAAGATGACATGGGCTGATTTCACCAAGGAATTTAATGAACAATACTTTAATATGAACATCACGAGGGAGTATTTCGATGAATTCAATGATTTTCATTAGGGTGACATGTCAATAAGAGAATTTTATGCCAAGTTCAATCGATTAGCACATCTTTGTCCAAACTTGGTGCTAGATGAGAATGAAAAGCTCAGTGCTATATGCACATGATTGTTTCAAAGTAGCACTTTAGGCCAAGTACCACCTCAGAAATAGTAAGAATGAGCCTAACAAGCCTAGCCAACTACATGGTGAAGATAGGAGTCATGGAATAATAGGGGTCAAAATTAGCCTTATAACAACTAGAGTTGGAAAGGCAATAACAAGCGGAAGAATTTCTTGGACAGAAAAACCAAGGTAGCAGGCAAGGTGGTGGACAACAAAACAAGCAACCCAGGTTCCCTTCATGTGCTAGGTGTGGAAAGATGCATTTGGGAGAGTGTCGTCAAGGCACAGGTCAATGTTACAATTGCAACTATGAGGCCATATCTCCAAAAACTGCCCCAACAAGACTTATCAGCCTCAACAGCAAAACATCCAACAGAGGAATCCTTCTACCCTACTTAACAACATGCAGGCCTCCATTGAAGGGCTATTGATTTAGCAAAGAAGAATTGAAACCTATCTATCTACAAAAATTGTCAGAGTTTATGCAATGACTAAGGAAGATGCTGAAGAGACCTCAACTATTGTCATAGGTCATATTCTTATTATTGATCAGTATGTTAATGCTTTGTTTGATACAAGAGCTATGCACTCCTTTATATCCACTTCTTTTGCAAAGAGTTAGACAGAGCCCAAGATGAATTGAGACAGAGATTCACGACATCACTACCCTCTAGAGAAGTCATGATGTCTACTCATTGGCTACATGCAGTGCCGATGAAAATTCTTAATAGAGAACTTTATAGCCATGAAAATTCTTAATAGAGAACTTTATAGTGATATGGTAATACTCAATATGTGTGACTATGACAATTTATATAAAGTTCAGTTGCAATACTGAGAAGCGCCAAATTTTTTTTTTTTTTTTTTATGATTTATCAACTGATATGGGAAGATCGCAGGACGGCTACTTTGAGAAATTCTATCAATTACCAGTTTGCTTAATTATTGCGTCCTGATAGGCGGCGCAAACCTTTGTTGACTGATATGGATAAAATCGTAGTTAAGTAAATAGAAATCATACATTTTTTCAACTCTCTCCTTACGAAACAGCTCCAAGTAATTGAATTTCTTCGTCATCTCTTCAACCAAACAGAGCAATATATACGTAACTAATTATCTCATAATTATGACATGATAAACGTTCACAAAACTGATACATCAACTAGACGGAGACACTTGACCTACGGTTGAGAGAGGAACGAAAGTACAGGAGGGACTTTGGAGAGAGAGAAAAGGAAAATTGGGTCTTTCGTAGAAAGGACTTTAGGAGTTAATGAGGCTGTAAAGTCATGGATCCAACAATTTCCAATACTTCCAACTATGAAAAGAAACTCGATCAAAAAAAATTGACACAAAACAAATGGTGTATGAAACATGACTATTTTGACTTGAATAATTCACAATCTCTTTATTCGTTCTGGGGTACAAATGTAAAATAAACTAGATAAAGATTTTTTTTTTTTCTCCTTTCTCTCCTTTCTACTAAATAACTTAAAAGACGATCCCTCTTCTGCCTTCACCTTACCTCCATCTATTTTTGTCATTTATTCAAATTAATAATAATTAAAAAAACACTTGAAATGAGACCATCTATGCAACAATCGGGACACTCTGCAACACCACGGTGTCAACTGTGATTCCTGGACCAAACCCAAACAGAACTCCCCATTTGAAGCCTTCACCGGTCGTGCTCTTTTTCTCCTCAAGTGATCTCCTCCTCATTTCGTCCAATATAAAAAACACGGTTGCACTCGACATATTTCCATACTCACTCAACACCTGCCACGTATCCTTGAGTTTCTCCTCCTTCAGCCCGACTTTCGCCTCGACCGCCTTCAAAATGGCAGCACCACCTGGATGTGCCACCCAAAACAGTGAGTTCCAATCACTAATTCCAAGTGGGGTAAATGCTTCTTTCAAACATGGTTCAATGTTCTCGCCAATTTGCTTTGGCACAGCAAGATGCAAGTCAATTGTGAGACCATGTTCACGTAAATGTCCCCCAATTAATTTTTTTGTGTCAGGAATAATAACTTGCGACGTTGAAATAAGCCGAAACAAGGGTGTCTCGACCGAGCCCTCATTCGGTATATTGGCACCAATAATAACAGCTGCCGCGCCTTCGGCGAAGAGTGATTGGCCAACAAGACAACCAAGGTCGTCTTCGCACGGAGCGCGAAAAGTGGCAATTTGCATTTCGGAGCAAACAATGAGAACCCGTGAGCCGGGATTGTTCTCGGCTATGTCCTTTGCAATGCGAAGGACAGCGCCACCAGCAAAGCAACCTTGTTGGAAGAGCATGATTCTCTTGACGGATTTATTGAGGCCAAGGGAGTGGATTAGTACATGATCAGCGCCAGGCATGTCAACTCCTGAAGTTGAATTGACGATGATGTGGGTAATCTTTGATTTTGGTTGGCCCCACTCTTTGATGGCTGCAGTTGCCGCTCTTTCACCAAGCTTTGGCATCTCCTCAATTGTCAAATCTTGGCGTATATTGAGTGATACATCGTCGTAGCCACAAAGGCTTGGGTTTTCTTTGAGGATCTCTTCGCACAAGTGCATGTGCCGCTTCTTTATCATTGAATTCTTACCTGTGCGCAAGGATAAAAATTTTGTTAATTGTGAAAATATCGGTACTCTATAGATTTTAATAAATTTCAAAGATAGCATCGATATTGATAAAAATATTAAAATAAATTTTGAAAATTATGAATATTTATTTTAAACTAAAATTCTTTTTAAGGATACGTGAGCATATAATCTTTTTTAAAAGCATTGTTTTAACAAATTTTTAAAGTTTTGCTTAATTCAAAAAATGATCATTTGTCAAAAAAAAAAAGTTAATGAGACTTGATGATTGATCATTAATTGACCAATATTAATCAATCAATATTTAACAAATATCAATCTATGATTTACTGGTTAACCAGTAATTCATTTGATGGTTAATCGCTGATTTGATTAGTGCATCAACTATATAATGATCACCCACTATTAAAGGCTTTGTGTTTTTCATTTATTTAAAAAAACTACTTACAAATACGTCTGAACTTTTCTTTTAGCGCTGTCTTGTCCTCAGAATTTGTGACTCTGAATAAGTAATCAGGATAATCATCTTGATAGATGTAATTGAAGGGATTGGCTTTTCCAATAGCCAAAATTGTGGCTACACCTTCAGCTCCTGGGATGGCAGGATGGCTTTCCTCCGGGGACACGATCGGCGCCATAGCTGCTATAAGGGAACACTGATGGAGTTTAAAGGTAGAGAAGAGAAGATGTAGGATATGATGATGGATTTGCACTTGTTTCCGTTGGGTGTGTTTATATAGTCGCACCACCACGTGAGAAGTACCTAATCAAGTAAGGGTAGTTGGAGATGCAAACCTATTTTCAAACAATATTTGAATTGTTATTGGCCAGTAAGGTCACTTCGTGTGAAAAGATTATTGTTATATTATTATATACCGATTGGCGGGCTGCCAACAGCTCTGGATGTGTTTGACTCTGCACAACTTCGAGGAAAGAGCTCTCCTATGAAAGAGACTACTTGGAACATTTTTTCCCCGGTTTCTTGTCGTTGAGAAAATCTTCTCAATCTCTTGCCATCATTTTCGAGTTTTATTCTTCTTTCCTAGTCGTTTTAAAGTTATTTATCAACGATGTGTTCGTTCTTAAACTTCATTGTCGTTTTAGTTTTCATCATTTTTCTGACCGCGTCGCTCGCTTGTAGCGGTCATATTTGACTGCACGTGGCGTTTTTGAATGATACTTTGTTGCTTTAGCCTTTTCTTTATTGTAGTTCACAGTTGACCATTATTGTCGTTGCTTGAAAATGCATCGCGACATGTCCGGTGGAACGTGTGGCAACGTTGTATTATATATAAAGTATTAACAACAATGTTGGGTATGAGCGCTATATGGTATAATTAAATAAAAACTACAAATTAATATGATTCATGCCGTGGCATAGAATACAGTTCATAGTTCATTTTTAATGTACTGCACAATATTATTTTATATTGGATCTAGGTCCGAGATTTAAAATCTTGGTCAGTGCCAAGATAGGATTAAAGTAGGACGTTGAGATGAAGCCATGACAGGGTTTAGGGTCGTTAACATACTAAATTATATATTTACAAAATTTGTAATATATTATAAACCTAAATTCCTAAATCTTTATTCCTATATTTACATAAATTATATATTATTTAACATATTTGTTAGATCCAACATGCTGAGCATGGCATCGTGGCCGAGCCAACAAGCCGAGACCGGTGTAAGGGTTTAGCCTAACAACTGGGGAAGAGATCCAAGTAGGTTATGTGAACATAGGTTAAGACAATTTTTGGGACTTGTTTGTGAAGATTTTAAGAATTTTGGACTAGATTGCAATTTTGAAAAATTGAGGTCGGCATATAATTTACAGTTGCTGGATATTTTTAATTTCAAAAATTTATATTTTAACCTCTTAAAATTTTGAAAATTACAGTATGACCTCTTCTTGCACAAATTTTTGCCTGAGGCCAATGCAGATCACTTCTACGTTTAAATTTTTTTGTTTGAGAAAATTAGTGTGAATCTCGCAAATAGTCCTTGAACTTTATTTTTAATATGACTTTAACCCTTAACTTTTAAAACGTCACAAAACTTAACCCTGATCTATCAATTTGTTTTAGCTTTAGCCATTTTCATTACTTGGATTAAAAAAATGATAGAATATGCCCATGATATATTGACATAAAATAGATTTTGCTCATAAAAACACGTGATATGCACTTGATTCTGAAGTAAAAATACAAAACAACATTTTATTAATTGAATGTCATTCATAGTTCACTCTATTTTTAATGAAAAGGACTAAGAATAAATCATGCTAAAGGATAGAGTATTAAGTTTCAGACATTTTAAAAAAGTCAATAACAAGCGTGGTATTGCCAGCAAAATTTAGGAACTATTTTTATTATTAATCCAAAAAGTTAAAAGAAAAAAAGTTACCAAAACAGAGACCATATGCTCTTTAACATTTTACAACGCCAAACACCATATTCTTAAAAGGGTTAATTACATAACTATACTTGTTAGTTTTAATATTCACAAATAAGTTAATCTCATAAATGGTGTATAGGTTTTCCCCTCAGTCTCACTTTAGTCCATAAACCTTTAAAAATCCAACTTTAGTCTCTAATTACTACTTTATTTCAGTTCAATCCTTTCATTATGAGTTAAGTGTTGTATAAATAACGAAAAACCTTTAAATTTTCTAACTTTAGTTCCTAGTATATTCTAATGAAAGGGATCAAAAGTGAAACAAAATAGTAGTTTAAAGGCTAAAATGAGACATTTTATTAGGTTTTCATTAAATCTTTAACATTTAACTAAATAAGAGACTCAAACTAAAACAAAATAATACATTGGGGGACTAAAGTAGGATTCTTCAGGCGTAGGAATTAAAGAGGAACTAGAGAGACTATTTGTTAAATTAACCCTAAACTAATATAACACTATACACTACACCTTACACTATACAAAAACAAATTCAAATTTTAATCCCCAGTTTATATATCTATAAATGCACATCCAAATATCAATTTGGATAACAATTTAAATCTTATAATTCAAAACACATAATTTAAATCAGCACAATTATAACTTGTGTAACAAACGAGCCTTAAGTTTACTTTTTGTTCAATTGAATTATATTCACACAAGGGAAGTGCCTCCTCCTATTTTATCGTCTTTCTCCGCTTCGTGAGAGAGAAAAGTTGTCTCTCTCGTAGGCGGTAGCTAACGAAGATATTGATTAAATAATATTCAATAATTTAACTTTTTATAAATATTAAGAATTTAGATTTTCTTTTCTTGTTGTTATAAGCAATAATCTTACCGTTTTCCACGCCCAACGTTCAAACTTTCCAAGCGTTGAATATTGAGGGTGAACACATGTGGCACGCAATTTAGGTAGATGATATTAGCAGCAAAATAAATAAACAATTAAATAAAAGGTTAAAAAAGTAGGCAATTATGTTGGCATATTATTGTTTGAACAAAAGCGTGAAAGAAGAGAGATTTATGCTATGAGAATCGAAGATTGAATTCTCAGTATAAGTGATGAAATGACGTGTTCATTACATTGAATGGTAATTCAGTATTCCATGTCTAACAAGTAAATTCCCACCAACAAACAAGAGTACACTCCGCGTCGTTGCCTGGTTGTTGTTCTCCTTTGGTTAATGTTGTTTTTCAACCTCGACGGCTCACGCTATAATATGCATTATTTTCCTTTTTGTTTTTGTTTTTCTTGTTTTTTTGTTTTTTAAATGCTCTCTCTCTTTAACAAATATGTCATTCTCGTGCTTTTTTCCATTTCAAACTTCTATCTAATTTTTTATTAGTTTTGGGTTAGGATTGATTTCGCTTTTGTTTCCTAATTTTTCAAATATTACGCTAGTGGTATGAGTGTAATAGAAACCTTAAAAATTGACCTCCAAATAGCCTCCACGTCCTAAGGCCTTAGGGTGCAATTGGTATGTAAGATGGGCTTTAGGTGAAGGGTTGTGGGTTCCTTATAATCTTTATTTCTTATTATAGAATGGCGTATGTTATAGACTATGAGTTAATTTTTCTTTTTTATTTAAGGCTCTTGTCTCTTTCATATTTTATGTCATTTTTGTGGTTGCTATCATTTCAAACTTCTATCCAGTTTTTGAGGGTTTTGTTAGTTTTAGATTGGGGTAATTTCGCTTTTGGTCCTCCAAAAATATCAATTGTCTCAATTTAAGGATTACAGATAAGACTGGAGTGCGTAAGAATTGAAATTGAAATTGAAATTTGGTTAACCGCATCTTATATTAGGTGTTGTACTCTTAGGATTGGATTAGTTTCTAAACTCTAATTATACACGCAAACAGATTGGAATCAAATGTCAAACTTCCAAATTTTTTTCCTTGAGAGTTCAAACTTATAAATTTAATTATTATAATTTTAAATTTCATTATAAAAAATAAAAAAATAAATATTAAACTGATAGATATATTTAAAAATATATATATAGAGTTTAACGGTTCGAAAGAGCATAAGAAATAATAAACACCAAAGCAGCACGAGTATCAACCCCGCTTAATTTAAAAGTTAAAAAGGCAATGCCGTACGCATCTGTTTCCTTGAGACAAAATATTTTTAATTCGATCCATGGAAGCAATTTTAGAATATTTTTAGATTGCCAATTGGACATGTTATTTGGGAGTTATTTTAGTCACTGAAATGCATCCTATAATTTGTTAGATGTGAAAAGATTTCAAAATGCAACATAAATTTTAATAAATTAAAATTATGAATCAGAAGAATATACGCATTTTAAGCTTGACTAACAAAAAGGTGTGAGGTGTAATTTTATATTGCAAGCTAGAAGGCGTGAACATGTATAGTTTTTGCTGACGAATGTAGATCGTAATCCTGATGGAAACTAAAATGTACAATGTTGCTTTCTCTCTCTTCAATTTCTATTGAGTGTGCTTTCTCTCTCTTCAATTTCTATTAAGTGTTGCTTTCTCTCTCTTCAATTTCTATTGAGTGTGCTTTCTCTCTCTTCAATTTCTATTAAGTGTTGCTTTCTCTCTCTTCAATTTCTATTGAGTGTGCTTTCTCTCTCTTCAATTTCTATTAAGTGTTGCTTTCTCTCTCTTCAATTTCTATTGAGTGTGCTTTCTCTCTCT